>VXAK01005491.1:0-59761 GCA_013399435.1 Arenaria interpres | reverse complement strand
GTGCTTGGAGCACACACAGAGAACTGAATCCTCTAGTGTGCTTAAAACTTATGGGTGACCCTGTGTGATAAAATAAAGAAGGTGAAAATTTGTCCAGCCTTTTAGGAAACAAGGCACACCGTCTGATTTGTAACCTTGTGTCTCTTCATAGCTCCAGTCACTTGGTAGCCATCGTTCACCATGTACACTTTAAAGCCTAAGAGTTAATATTTTTCTTTGATTACATCAAGAAAGTTCAAGTTTTGCTATGATACAGGAGTTGAAGTAATAGTCAACTGAAAATCCTGAATTGTTTAGTGTCACTACTGTGTTGTCAAGTATAATATTAGTCTCAAAATTTCCGTTCTTCTTTGCACAGTTATGAAAGCTGGAGATCTGGTCTCAGTGTATTCAGATATTGAAGGGAAGTGTAAAAGAGGAGCCAAAGAATTTGAAGGAGTCAAAGTTTTCCTCGGAAATGGGATTTCAGAACTGAGTCGCAGTGAAATCTTTAATTCCAGTGGCCCATTGAAGTAAGTCTATAGTAACTGCAGTTGACGCCTACAACTTTGCAAAGGGAAGGAAGAAGATGAGAAGACATTTTGGAATGTTCTCTACCCAGTGTGAAACCACAAGGCGGCTTTCACTGAGACCTGTGTTTTGTGATGGGAGTTTAAGTATTTTTTTGGGAAGTGTTAGTTTCTGGGAGTATAATAGAAGACAGCAGGAGGCACGATTCTGTAACTTCACAACTAAGGTAGCAGCAATGTGATGGCAGTTATGATTAAAGTACTACAGTGAGGATTAGTAGAGTCAACATTTAGTTTCATAGTGGTATCCAGATACCAGTTTACTTGAGAGGCAGGAGGAAATGAATGGGAGAATTTATTTTCAGAATTTATGTTTAGCATATGACTTCTATAATATAAAACAAATAGAATCACAAAATGGCAAAATTGCATTTTGGTAAATTGTTCTGTACCGCTTTCCCATTTGGATGGAACCAAAATGCAGCCTTTTTGATTTCTCCATCTCCTAAGAATATTTATAGGTGCTTTTTGGTGGGGCAGGGGAGAGAACATAAGATAAAATATCTACAAAAAATTAATAGCATTTGCCAAGGTAGTTATCTATTTCAAGATTACTTGCTTTTCTGTTTTGTTGCCAAAGGATATGATTTGTTCTTCTGTCATCTAAAACACATGTAAAAAGCAGAGTAGAAGAGTGTAGACATCAAATTAACGACTGAGACCTTATGTTCCAAGAACAAGCTACAAAATATCTAGTAAAAAAGTTCACATTGTCAGAGAATTTCTGATTTATTAGAGCTTAAATATAGTAGAAGTAGTGGTAGGATATGCCTGTTGAGTTGATGAATGGAATGGCAGTATGTAACATGAAATCTGGTGTCTGCAAGTTTGCTTCCTCATAGCCCTCCTTCTTCTTGTTGGACTGTGTGCATGTGCAAAATAATACTCATTCTTGTTATCTTCAGTAATCAATTGTTTGCAGGCTCAGTATTATTTTTTTTCTTGTTTTTCTTTTTCTTGTTGTTCATTTCTTTATACACTTGTCATAATGAAATCTGTGTCAGAACTTCATCCATATTTAAAACTTTTTGGTTGCTTCTAAGTTCAAACCTTTGCTTTGCAGGCAAATCACTGTTCCTTTAAGACTTTTGAAATAGAATTTCTTTAGTTGTTTGACTGAAATCTCAGACAGCCTAGAAAAATGGAAAGAAGATCTAAGAAGGGAATCATATGTCAGTGCCCTAGTGCATGCGTGGCTAGCCAAAAGCAGTTATGGATTGAAATTAACATATTTTGGTGGGTTTTTTGGTGCATTTCTTTACATTATTAAGGTTTTATATAAGATCTCAGTTTGTCTTGTGTACAAAAAAGGTAAATTTGCTTTATGCAATTTTTACAGATAGTTCCAATTTATAATGTAGTACATTTTTTGTTACGGTTAACCCAAGCTAATGATGTAATTTTAAAGAATATCAGATTACAAAATTGTCAAAGTGTTTTTCTTAGTTGATTTATATGTGCTTTAATTTCTGTACAATTATTGTTTCAAGTTTCTATTTGTAAGCATGCTGGTTTTAATTGAATACTGTTAAAAATTATAAATCTGAGTAGTTGAAATACTCTTTTCGTGTTTTTCAGTGGAATGGGCGTAAGAATGATAGAGCCAGTCTACCTTAGTCCTTCGTTTGACAATGTGCTCCCTAGTCATTTGTTTTTACAGGTATGCTTGTTACAAAAATAAAAGCTTGTACTATTTGCAGAATAATTAATATCCTCTAAGCACACATTAAGACTTTATTTATTCATTGTGTATTATGGCACCTGACTCACTCATTTGATTTAAAGAAAATAGAATGTTTAGAATGAAATCAGTATCTACATGTAGATGGTTTAATCATACTGCATCTGAGATGTGATAAGGGCTTCAAAATGAGTTACAATGACTTTTAAGTGACGTCACTTAAAAACTTAGAAATTCTTTTTACACAGATACTCTGCATAGAACTTCTAGTTTTTGGAATCTGTGTATGAACTCAGGAATATGAGCCTCTTTCAGGCTATACCCTTCCGTAAATAATCAGGAAAATCTCCAAATGTTAGGTTGTCTTCAGGTTGAAGAGAAAATTCATATCTTTTTAGCCCTAATGAAAAAAATCCACCTCAACAAAATAACCATGAAAAATCTTACAGTAGCACAGCTTTCACTGTCTCTTACCATAAATCTGCACAGCTTCCAAATAATGACAAACTTTTTTGGTAGTTTTTATTGTAAAACTTAAGAATTTATTACAAGCTAGCTTTTCCTTTTGCATCTTTAATATTTGTCATACCTATACTCCTTTTCCCCCACAATAAAAATAATTAAAAACAATACTCACGTATGTCAACTGGGCACCTGTGCTATACTGAAACACAGGGTGATGAAATCATGGAACTTTCTAGTTTTCTAAGATCAGGTGAAATTCTTGATTTCAGTTTGCTGACATAAAGTAAGTTTAGGTGAACACCTTGGTTAGATTTCTGAGACAATTAGTGTGCCAATGATGGTATTGCATTTTTTTGTATTTAAAGATGAAGATTTAGCAGCTGAGTTTAAAACAGAATCAAGCTGTCCAGCCTTCAAAAACAAAAGGTTATTTTAATCTTTAAAGGAAATGTAAATTTTATCTCAAACCCATGTTCAGAGATATTGTCTGAAATTATAAGTTATCTCCTAATTTGATTTTTGTAACTATCACTCAGACAGTAAGGTAAGTCCTTTATTACAGTGAATTGTCCTAGTTATTATCTCTTTTGTCAGAAGAATCAGACCAGCAGATGAGTTATTTTTTTGCATATATTCTGTTTGGAATTGATCTTAATATTTTAAAATCAGCATCAATGCTGTCTTCCAGCGTGAGCAGAGGGTAGGTTATCAAGCAATATATTTTCTCATGGCCTGCAGTGAAGGAGAGGCCCTTTCTTCCCTGCTTCAGCTTTTCAGAGTACTTTCTTTCAAGGAACAGAATTGTTAGAGACACAGGTTATTTAAGAGGCTGGTGCACATGAGAATTTAGAGCATATTCAACTTTTTGTTCAGCAGGATCCCAGGGGCTGTCTTTGCAAAGCTGCCTTCCAGCCAGTCAGCCCCAGCCTGTGTTGGTGCGTGGGGTGCCCCAGCAGCAGGAGTCAGCAGTTCTGTCTCTTGAGCTTCATGACATTTCTGTTTCTCCCATTTCTCCAGCATGTTGAGGTCCCTCTGAATGGAAGCACAGCCTTCCAGTTTATCAACCCCTCTTTCCGGTTTCGTATCTTCTGTAAATTTGTTTAGGGTGCCCTCTGTTCTGTTATCCGGGTCCCTAAGGAAGAGGTTAGGCAATATTGGCGCCAGTGCCCACCCCTGGGATACACCACTGACGTCCAGCTGTACTTCGTGCCACTGATCACAATGCTTTGAGCCTGGCTTTTTTGACTTGAATTTGTGAGATGAATCATTGTTCATTTTTTTTAACACTGTGGCATGGAACTCGAAACTGTGGTAGCCAAAGACAACGTGTAGTACAGACAGTTTAAAGAAGTTTTTATACCTTTGTGTTGAACCAAGTTAGAAGACAATCTTTCAGAATATTTCCATCTTGTGTAAGATGTAATGCTGTGCACAATTATTGCATATTATTTCTCTTCAGTGCATCTGTTCTGTTTATGCAATTAATAGTGCAGTTCGGTTTCTTGGTACCTTAATTCAGCAAGTAGAAACTCCTGCCTATTGAGCTTACTGTTTGTTACCATACTACGCCAGTATGTTCATATATGAATGTTCCAATAAAGAGATCAGTCTAAAATATTTGTGATATACAGAGCTGCTCTGTGTTTGTGATAGTATCAGCTTATTTTATTTTGATGGTTAACACTGTAGTCTCCATAGTCATGAACCCTTAAACTTCAGTCATAGATACTTATACATAACTTTAACTAAAAAAGGAGCCACTGGAGACTTCTGACCTATACTTTCTTATTTATATAATCCCAATAGTTAGTTTTCTGTTAAGGAACTGACAATCAATATCATAGATACATTCCCTGCTGAGTGAATTATTGTTTTGACGAGTTTGTCATTCCTTAACACAGGACTTGTTACAGAACATAAATCTTGAATTCTCCCGTATTTGTTTTTATGATAGAACTTGCCTTCTGTGGTTGCGAGCCATGTTTTAAATCCGCAACCAGGAGAGAGAATTTTGGATATGTGTGCTGCACCTGGAGGAAAAACAACCCATCTTGCAACCTTAATGCGTGACCAGGTAAGAGAAGGCATTGAGCCTTTCAGTCTTAGTGAAGAAAATCTTCCCTGTTCATTGGCACAGCTCGCTTCGCTTGGCTGTCAGAGTGCACAGATCATTTCCAATGGTGAAAAATTAATATTTGAATGTTCTGCTTACCAATATATTTTGCTACACATCGGAGTTACTGAAATGGGCACAGTCTATCAAATAGTCACCATCACGTTTAAAAAACTTATTTCCTGCAAATTGACCTTTTGAAATACGTTTTATTTCAATTTGTAAATGTTACTGATTTATTTGTAGTGAAAGGATTTGTGACATGTAAAGCAAAGTTACATAGGAATATGCTGGATTAATGAAACAGAGAATATATGGAAATCAGGGGTTACTGCTGTGTGCCAAAAGAATGCACAACTCTATACAAAAGCATAGGAAAAATTTCCTAATCTAATTAACTTTATTCTCAGTAAAAATTATCAATTATGGAGTACAAATATGATTTTAGACTGTATTTCTAGTCTGTCGTTCTAAGGTAGGTCACAAAATCAAAAAATATCTCATTAGAAAGTAGCAATATGAGAAGAAACAAAAAATATTTAGAGAAAGACGAAGGAAAATAACACACAAGCCAAAGAGAATGTGGATATAGGAATAACAATTTGCATATATCAAATTGCTATATGCAGAATGAAAGACAGAAATGCAGGTTACTCTTTTTTAGCAGAAAGGAGAAAAATATGTGATTTTTTCCTCTACAAAATTTATAAGGCACTATTATTTTCATTGGAATAGGGTTATTGGAATATATCAAATTATCTGGGAGTCTTGCAGTTACATTATGCAGCACTTCAACAGTCGTCTGTGCGTTAATGGGAAGGTGCAGTGAGGAATGATGGAATGTACCTAGAACAGAGAGGTGGTCAGGCAGTTCCGTGACGGTTTGCTTCTTGAAGCGTTTCTTCCTTCAGTATGGAGAGTTAGCAAACATGCTTTAGACAGGCATTAGACGTTTACTAGATAGATTTATAGAGCTTCCAGTAAAGAATTTCAGCATGATAAATAATGGAAGTCTGTAAAAGCATATATTTCTGTTATGTGTTTATTTACATCTATACTTTTTCCATCTATATATGTACATTTTTTATAACTTTGTGTAACTGTTTTTTCCCTTAGCCAAGTTAGGTAGTTTGATTTTTGCTTACCTCCAGCTGAAGTGGTAAAGATTAAGAATAGAGGTGTTGAAAATTGTCAGAATTGATTTTGCTTTTCACAGTATATAATTTTAGTTTAAGACATGGCGAAAAATATATGCTCCTGTAGTAAATTTGCACTGCTTTTTTATTCTTAAGTTCTAAGAACTAAATTTCCCTAGGCAGTGTATTAAATCATTAACATTTCAGAAACATTTGAATCAATCTTATATTTTTTGGTGATTTAATTGTAAAAATTAATAGATTGCTTTTGAATGAGATAAGTGAAATGTAAAATTGTTCTTTTAAATAGGAGCTGGGAATAGTTAAAACTTGATAATTTATTATTATCTGGACCCGGTCCCGACCACCATTGTTTTCCAGATGTCCTTCAGGAAGTTGTTCTGGCGTGGGCCAGATGGGGGAAGAACTGTCGGCTTCCAGCTTGTTCGTTTTTCTCAGAGTCTCTCAGGAGAAGGAGGTACACCCGCAGCAGAGCACACGTGCAGAAAATCCCCTCTTTTAGCGACAGTCGTGACGTTCAAGCACGATCAGCTGTCAGTGCGCACGTGTTAGTGGCTGGAAAGCTGCCTGGTGGAAAAGGACCTGGGCTGCTGGTCAACAGCTGGCTGAGTATGAGCCGGCAATGTGCTCAGGTGGCCAAGGAGGCCAATAGCATCCTGGCTTGTATCAGAAATAGCGTGGCCAGCAGGACTGGGGAAGTGATAGTCCCCGAGTACAGGATAAATCCAAACAGACACACACCACTATATGCTAGATGAAGTCTGTAAACACAAAGGAAAGAAAGTTCAACACGGGCAAGTGGAAGGTCTTCCTTCTAGGAAGACATAATCCAGGAATTCCACGGGCTGGGATCTACCCGGCTGGGGAGCAGCTCCGTGGAAAGGGGCTTGGGGGTCCTGGTGGGCAACAGGGTCAATAGGAGTGAACAGTGCGGTACTCCTGCGGGAAGGAAAGCCAACAGGATGCTGGGCTGCATCAACAGGGCATCACCAGCAGAGACAAAGCAGTCATTATCCCACTTGTTGAGCACTTCTCAGGCCACACCTGGAATACTGTGTTCAGTTTTGGTCCCTGCTGTTCAACAAACATATGGACAGGTCAGAGAGAGGGGCCAGAGAAGGGCCACAAAGATGATCAAAGGACTGGAAAGCCTGCTGTATGAGGAAAGGCTGAAAGAACTGGGTTTGTTCAGCCTTGAGAAAAGAAGGTTTAGGGGAAACCTTATCGATGTGTTCCAGTATTTAAAGGCTGGCTACAAAGAAGATGGAGACTCCCTTTTCACAAGCAGTCGCATGGAAAAGACAAGGGGTGATGAGTACAAGTTACTCCTGGGGAGATTCCAATTGGACACAAGAAGAAAATTTTTCACAATGAGAACAAGCAGCTGTTGGAATAAGTTCCCCAGGGAAGCAGTGAATTCCCCAACACTGGACGCTTTCGAGGTTCAGCTGGACAGGGTGCTGGGCCATCTTGTCTAGACCGTGCTTTTGCCAAGAAAGGCTGGACTAGATGATCCTTGAGATCCCTTCCAACCTGGTATTCTGTGATTGAAACTTTTTTTTTTTTCTATTTTTTTTTTTCCAGGGTGAAGTAATAGCCATGGACAAGATAGCTAAGAAGGTCAAAAAAATTAAGCAGAATGCTGAATTGCTTCAGTTGAATTGCATTAAGGCATTTTGCTATGATGGAACAAAGGCGCTTTCAGATGAGAAGAGAGAGGATGAACAAGGTAAAGTAAACAGTTTGGATAGCAATAGCTTTTAGAAGAAAATAGTAATCAGTTTTGCGCTAATAGTATTAAACCTGCCACAGGTCTACACGTCCTTGAAATCTTGGCAGATACCTAGGTTGCTTCAGCACTGTGAGCGCTCTCTTATTTCTACCCTTTTGTGATTATCAGTTTCTCCATGAAGCTAATACAGAACTCAAACTATCTGTCCTTATCAAACCTCAAAGGTTGCTCAGAGGAAGTGCATTCCTTTCCCAGATAATATCAAAGGCAGAAGAAGCCTTAAAGCTTTCGTGATAATGTTTAACCCCATACTCTGAACTGTTTGATTTAGTCTGAGAAAAAAATTCCTTTCGCAGAACTGCTTGCTTTTCTGCCTCAGAATCCCCATCTGTAAAATGGGGTTATTAATACCTAACTCCCAGGAGTGCTGCAAGGTTTAGTTCATTGATGTTTGTTCAGCTGTTCAGGGGAATGTTCTATAGAAGCACAGTGTATTATTTTAAGTTAATTTCATTTGCTTTTCTGAAGTGCTGTATTTATGATACTGGTTCTGTTCCCATGATGGACCGATTTAAACGGTATTTGCTGCCTTGATTATTTTTAGTTTATTGTGCAAAGTATGCTGTTCTTTCTCACTCTATTCTATCGTGGTCACTGGTCAGCCTCAGTAGGAACCAGATTGCTTAATTCACCTCCCTTCTCCCTGTGCCTTGCAGTTATTCGTGCTTTGCAGGAATAAGGGTACTTTCTTAATAGTCACACAGAATCACGGAATCACTTGGGGTTGGAAGGGACCTCTGGAGATCATCTAGTCCAACCCTCTACCAGAGCAGGTCCACCCAGAGCAGGTTGCACAGGAACGTGTCCAGGTGGGTTTGGAATGTCTCCAGAGAAGGAGACTCCACCACCTCCCTGGGCAGTCTCTGCCAGGGCTCTGCCACCCTCAAAGTGAAGAAGTTCCTCCTCATGTTTAGGTGGAACTTCTTACATTCAAGTTTGTGCCTGTTTCCTCTTGTCCTGTCCCTGGGCACCACTGAAAAAAGACCGGCCCCATCCTCTTGACACCCTCCCTTTAAGTATTTATAGGTGTTGATCGGATCCCCCCTCAGTCTTCTCCAGATTAAAAAGACCCAAGTCCCTCAGCCTCCCCTCATAAGAGAGATGCTCCAGGCCCCTCATCATCTTTGTAGCCTTCTGCTGTACCCTCTCCAGCAGTTCCCTGTCCTTCTGGAACTGGGGAGCCCAGAACTGGAGCCAGTGCTCCAGATGGGGCCTTCCCAGGGCCAAGCAGAGGGGCAGGATGACCTCCCTCCACCTGCTGGTCACACTCTTCCTGATGCCCCCCAGGATGCCATTGGCCTTCTTGGCCACAAGGGCACATTACTGGCTCATGAGCATCCAATCGTCCACCAGGATTCCTAGGTCTTTCTCCTCAGAGCTGCTCTCCAGCAGGTCACCCCCACCCTGTCCTGGTGCAGGGGGTTATTTATCCCCAGGTGCAGCACCTGACACTTGCCTTTGTTGAAGTTCATCAGGTTCCTCTCTGCCCAGCTCTCCAGCCTGTCCAGGTCTCGCTGGATGGCGGCACAGCCCTCCAGCGTGAGTTTTTCTATGGACATAAAATATTGGTATGTAGCACTTACACAGATGAATAAGAGCTAGCTGTAAAACTGAGGGCTCATTCAGGCTTTTCTGTACATCCCTGCAAGTAAGACATGATGTATTTTGAACGTTATTGTAATGGATCTGAGGTAGATAAATCAGTAGGGCCAAAATAGACGCATTTTGTAGTGCCAGAACAAGCTAAGTAGCAGTAATACGAAGTCACCCACTTATTTTCACTTGTGACCCTAACTTGAGTATTTGAGGAACAGGAGAAAAGAAGGTGAAGCATATATATGGCTCTCTTCCTCATTGGTTAGTCACAGACACACGGATGGAGCCACTTTTGTCTTGGGGATGCTGAGCTGCAGAGTCTCTCTGGCGTTCAGGGGATAGAAACTTTTGGGCTGTTGAGCCAGTGGGGTTCGCTCTGCATTTAGAAGTTACGTATTCCCTTATCCCTCCGGGTAATAGTCAGAGATTGATATTGTCTTCACAATCCTTGTTTATTGAATTGTTCTGCTGCAGAGACAGCGTGTTGCGCATTGGAACTTGTAATATTTCATGGAATTATGAAGCGCTTTATTCTCTACAGATATGTGCATTGTAAGAAATAGTTATTATGTAGACAGTCCTATTATTTATTTAAGGCAGTCTTAATGGTTACCTACAGGCTTCTCTCAGTTAAGATTTGCCCCCTTGGTTCAGTTATGACATGACTGGTTCAGTACAGCCTACACGTACAACTCTGTACCTAGCACCTCTGACCAATCATATTTCAACATTTTTGTTTGATTACTGTTAGATTTTACTTTTGCATTATTAAATTAAGGTCAAAAAATATGATTGCCTACAGGGATCATGTATCGTTTGAGCAAACAGAACTAAAACTCTTTCGTTTTCTGGGAGATGAAGTCCATCGCCAGCAGTGCTGCGGCTTGTCTCTAGTTGAGATTACTTTGGTGGACACCATCTATAGAACACAAATGTTCTACATCAAGGAAGCAGTTAACAGTTTGTCCTTATCCACGGTGAATTCTCAAGGAAAGAAACAGCCACGTTTTACATTACTAACTGCTTTTTACAGAAGGACCTCCATTCTTACCAGAGTCATTTGATCGAATTCTTCTTGATGCTCCATGTAGTGGGATGGGACAGAGACCAAACATGGCTTATTCCTCGACTTTAAGGGAAGTGACCTCTTACCAGCCACTACAGCGCAAGCTTTTCACTGTGGTATGTATTAATCATTGAGTAGATAGGGAAAATATATGTGGAATTTAGCTTATCTTTTCAGAAGTTAAGTAAAGAAGATAGTCTTAAGATTCAGTTAACCTTTCAGCTCCACCTTAGCTGTTGCTAGGTGAAGTCAATTTACTGGAGCATGGGAAAAGTAGATGCAAGCCATAGTAAACAAAAAACTTTTTTTATTCCTTCAGTTTTATCGCTTTGAATTTATAATAATTGCAAGGTTTTAATTCATGGAGCAGGTTAAAGTCTCTTCTCCGCAGCAGCAGGAGCTCTTGTTAGTTCAGTGCACAGAACTCCCACGCAGTGGTGCTGCGAGGTATATGAGATGGAGTACAAAGCCAGGAGGCCATATGACAACTTTTTATGCTAATAGGACTGTGCTTGGGGTGATGCAGAAAGATAAGACTTCATGAACGCTTGTCCAACTCTGATTTACGTGTGTTCAAAGTGAGCTTGAATGGCTTGAAAAAGCAGCAGGCCAAATATATGGAAATGGTTATGTGGCCATCTAACATCACTGACAAAAATACTGTGTATCCATGGTTGGCAGCAGGTGATGACAAACAGAACTAATCTGTCTGGGATGTGCAGAGCTGTGCAAATAACACATCTTACAAGGTGAATCATCTCAGTGGCATTAATAAACTGCATGAGCTATACTGCTGATGGGGAAAGAACCTTCCTAATCCACGCGATCCTTTACTGCATTCCCTGAGAAGTATCGCAATGCCTGTCTTAGGCAGAAAGATTTGAGTTTGATTAAGCGCTAACTTTTAATATTATAGCTTAATGGATTCTTGATTAATGCTGCTTCAAGTTTTTACATTTAAAAATAAGCTGAGCTATTGTTTATGTCTCCCTGCAGGCAGTGAAATTGCTGAAGCCAGGAGGTGTTTTAGTATATAGTACGTGTACAATTACACTCTCTGAAAATGAGGAGCAAGTTGCTTGGGCCCTGAAAACTTTTCCGTGCCTCCAGCTTCAACCACAGGTAATATTTTCAGGGTCCTTCACACAACCCAATGAGTGTGTTTTGGTACCGCAAAGTTACAAGCTTTATTTTACTATCAATAAATCTCTTTTTCACTGCAGACAATTTTAACTGCTGTGGATAGAAATATCACGAGGATTTCTCAGGCTCTTTTAAATCTATTTTTGTGTTTAATTGAGCTTCATTTAGGGAACGTTAAGTAGTTTCCCACTGTGTACTGGGTTTGTTTTGATTTGTACAACAGTCATTTAAAACAACACGGAGAAGAGATAGTTCAAACAGGTCAAAATTTCTTTCGCAATTCTTAATGTGTGCATCTTACTTTCTGGTTTTGCACATTCACAGGAGAGGTGAAAAGTTTTATTAATGCTGCTGAAGTAGTGAAGACTTGCATAAAGGATGGGGAGATAAATGGAAAGAGCCTTGTGTTTTGAGGAAGGAGGATTTTACATGTATGAGAGCTATTTTTGTGTTATTTTAAGGAATGAAGGAATAAATTTATTTCAGGCTCAGTTTCCCAAGAACGTACCTTGTCTTTTTTGGCATCAGTGCCTACCATTAAGATGTCTGGGAGGAGGTAATATATAGGCAGATACTAGATCTTTTTTTTTTATCTATACTGCATACATTTCAAAAATCCCTGCATGATATTTTACCTTTATTAGTACCTTGAGAGAATTTATCATCAGAGCGCATCTTTGTCGATGTGATGAGTTGGGTGGGTTACTTGTTTATAGTCATGGCTTTGAGGAAAAGTCCAACTCTGATACCTGTTTAGCTTGCCTGCACATTCTGTCATGACTTCTATCTGTCTTAAGGAGTTTAGATGTATCTTTTAACTGAAATAAAAAAATAAATGTATACAGTAGGTGTACAATGAGAAATTATAGGGAGGCTGGTAAGGATTTAAGAGAACTGAAGCTTTTCTTAAAAGATTTGTGTATCGGGTTCTTCTACCTGCTTTCCTCACCATCCATTTACTAGGAATTTATCATTCCAACTGTTTCAACTGAGGTTCTACATTTTACCGAACTGCGTAAATATTGTCCTTGATAGAATGAGAAAGCAGAACACAAGCCCCATTAACTCAAATGCAAGATTAATTCTGGTTTAATGGACTTCCTCTCACCAGTAATACAGTCTTAAATGAAGTACTGGTTTTCATACACAAATGCTCTATCTGTGTGTAAAAAGCTTTGAGTGTATAGTGTATTTTGAATGAGATGACACTGAATTGTTTATCCACAGATGGTTTCTAGTATCTTACAAGCACTTCCCCAGTAGTGTAAGATAAGGTGATCTTTTCCAGTGAACAGGAGACTGGAGTCTCGGCTCAACTTACCTCATGTTCCTTTAGGTATTTCCCATATTCTTTAGTCTCTCAGCAGACACCTGCTCTACACTCAGTCCTCTGCCTCCCACTTTCTCACTTTGGCAACAGGTCCTGGAATTACGCCGGGTAAGGAAAAAACAGGAGGTGGAGCCATTAAGTGTTGATCTCATTAGGTGGAGGGTACAGCATGGCAGCGGGTCCTTTGCCCGTGCAGACTTAATTCCTCTTAGAGTTGTACAGGAGGCACTGGATAGATCAGCTTAAATGCAGTAACTTAACTGGAAGGAAAAAGGAAGGAAAAGGTAGAGGAAAAAATTGGTCTGTCTTTCAGCAAGTCAGTTGAGCCAGTGTAATACTGTTTTCCCTGGACTTTTACCTTCCCACCCTCCCATTACATTGCTCCAAGTCGCTATCCCTGTCTACTTTTCTACCTTATTTTTTTCTCAAATGGCAACGGACCCCTCTTTTTGTCTCTTAACTGAAATCCTGCAGAGGGAAAGGAAGAGAAAGTCTCAGGCTGCAGCCTCTGGGCTTCCCGGCACGTGGTTAAGGGACTAACTTGCATCACGTGCTGACTGGGCGAGCTCACCTTTTAGCAAAGTGTGATGGCTCAAAAAATGCTCTGCCGTCGGCTGCATTATAGACTATACTAGACTAGATTTACAAAGGAGATCTATTTTTGATATCCCAATGCCAGCTTTTGCACATTTTATGCTGTCTCCCTACTGAATGCGTTGAAAGAACAATCTAGCTAAGAATTAGATTTTTTCCAGGAGCCACTATATTAAATAACAGTCAAGGCTACTCACAAGAAATGCTGAGAAAGTTTTTATTTTTATTTTTTTTTAAGTTTTTTTTTTTTAGCCCTTCTCCCCAGGATTTTGATGCCAAATGTCATCTCCTGAATTTGAATACTTGAGCTGTTCCTCTTTCTCTGCCTTCTATACATGCACATGTAGCAGTCATCCCGTTTACCTATTAGTCCAATTACATGACATAGGAAATCTGAAGGACAGATTTTTTCTGCTGCATCATCTTCCAAAATGATGCCTCTTCAGGCAGTAAAAAGTATTCTGGATTTGGGCTTTCAGTCTCTCCATTCGAGGTTTTTAATGTGAGGAATCCAGGTATTTTTACTACTGTTACTGGAATCACTATTTTTGCCTTGGCTCATAGCTGTTAGTCCGTACACAGAGGAGCTGTGTAATTTAAAAGTGAAAAACCTAAAGGCTTTAGAACTTCTTACTGTCTGCTGGGAACAGCTTTCTTGTGATAGCTCAGTCCTTTGAGTGATGACTTGATGTAGCCCTGTGTACCTGGCCTCAGGAGGTGCTCTGAGCTGAAGTGGCTTAGGCACACCCCAACCTCCTTAAAGTGCTTTGGACTTTCTATTTATGCTTTTATACGTATCGGCCAGATGAAGGCAAGAAGAGAAGGGGCTGCGTTACCTCTGAATCCTCCCCTGGTGTGAATGATACAAACCTAGCTTTGTTTGACGATATAAATGATACGATGATATAAACCGCCTTAACAGTTAGGCAGCACTGCATATACTCAGTGCAACACATTTAGGGCATTTAAGAACTTTACTTTTGGTTGTGTTTTTTCTTTCTGACTCAAAAAGGAACCTCATATCGGAGGAGAAGGCATGAGGGGAGCTGGACTGTCGGGTGATCAGTTGAAGCTGCTGCAGAGATTCGATCCAGCTGCTGTGACGTTGCAAGGAATGGATATCGATTCTTTGCAAGATTCCAGGGACGATGATCTGATTTCACTGGCAAACAAGGACTGTATAGGATTTTTTATCGCAAAATTCAGGAAATCGAACAGCAAACAAGCGTGGAGGAACGCACCCTGAAGAAAACCACTTCTGTGAACAGTTCTAAGAACAGTTCAGCCGTGAAGTGTGTTTCTCACCGCTGCGATGCCGTTGCCAAGCCAACGGGTTGACAGCAGGGTTGCTATGGCAGCAATAAAATCTGCCGGCAGTTCTGCTGGGAAAGAGCCACAGGTTGCAGAGGGGGGAAAAAAACCCCAACAAAACACAAACTCACGGCTGGGGGAAGGGGAGTATCATTTTTAAGTCTCCATTTGCTTTTGTGTCTGCAGCAGGTCAGGGTGTGACTGAGGAGTGTGTGCCCCCGTAGGGCTGGCTGGGCTCCCCCTCCTCTTCAACCCAGGAACAGGGTTTCTCTGTGAAACGCAGCCATAAAATGGATGGGGACTATTGTGAATTTTGGAAAAAGGTAGCTCCTGTGGAGGTTTACCAATCGTTGATGCTTCACTGTAAGATTTTACAAAGGACTGGTTTATAAAAGGATACTTAGAACCTCATTTCTCTTTTATTTTAATACAAGCAAGATTCTCTGTACACATAGTATATACACAAAATACGATTAGGCTTTGTAGCATGTCTTTTATAGCAGCATGAATATATTAAACCATCTCACTCTGGGAATGTAAATAAATATTGTTTCAACATCAAACTTCCCATGCATAACTGTATTGGTTCTGAAGTAGCCTATTAGACTGGCTGACAAGTGACAGTTTTAAAATCAAACATTTGCAACAGAAGGGGCTACAGTTGTGATTAACATATCAAAAGACAGAAAACAATGCATAATACCAGCTGAAATGTTGCAAATCACCTTTCAAACAACTAAGAATATTAACTCTTTATTGGTTAGAAAGCATCACCAGCTATAAAATCATAATAAAAATTGAAACTGGGGAAGCATGCTAATGAGAACTGACTTAATCCACTGCTCAAAGTTTTAATAATGGAAATTTTTGTATTTGAAACGTATTTTTGATGTATTTGAAAATTCTGCTTCAGTTCCAGAGGTGTTCTCCATTTGAACAGCGTTCCCTTTACTCGGTACTGCTGGAACTGAGAATAGCACTGAAATTAGAGGGAAAAGGTAAGTACAATTCAAAAGCATAGACTGACATCTCTCTTTGTTTTTTTCCTCTCACTCATCAATTTCCAGTTTTTAAAAGCGTTGTCTGAAAAACGTCTGTCTTCTCACACGTAACTATTAGGTTGGATTAAAAAGAGCAACACTCCTCCTATAACTTATTTTTATACTGTCGGAAGTGCTTTTGCATTTGCTCGAACTCAATTTATACAACTCTGTTTCTCAGTAGTCTGGTTGTTTACTTCTATTTGCTATAAATGTTTCGATACATTATGTTTTCTACTGTCCTTAAATAAAATATGTCCCTTCTTTTTTTCTGTCAAGGTTGACTGGTCCGTGGGCTGTAGGGCCTCTCCTAGCAGGAGAGGAGGGTGCAATTCTTGTCTACTTTCGTTGGTCACTCCTTGCCATTAACCACAACAAGTCTAAGGAAGATTTAAAGTTTCATCAGTAGTAGCTGAGATGCCCTATTTAGACCCACGATAGCTCATACTATAAATTACAGTCTTCTTAGTCTAAATACAGCTAAAATAATTACTTAGTAACAAAAGGGATCAGTCTTTCATTTTAAGTACGTGTTGAAACCTTTAACTCAATGCTAGTAAAAAAAACATTTTCTTTTTGTGGAATATATAAATTCTGTAAACATTACTCAGCAAACATAGATTATATAGTGAAATTTGCGTATGCATATAAAATAAGGAACTTTGTCTCCAGTTTCAGTGACAGGATTTTTGTGACGCTGAATGTGAAAGAATTAAGATAATTGCTGAAGTTTTAGTGGAAGATTTCTTGAGACTTTTCCAGGTTTCTTTAGTTTTGAATGAAAAACAGGCCTTTCAAGAAGGTGCTCTCACTTGATTTTATACGAGAAGTCGGGGGGGGGGCATTGGGGGGAGAGAAATAGTAACTGACTTGTATTTGATTCCAGTGTAATTGCAGACCAGACTTAACCTGAAAAAAATTACTGGTGTCTGAACTTTAACTACGAGAGTTGTTTCTGCAAAAGTCAACTGCCTGACTCAAAAGAACGCTTAGCATGGTAAAGGGATGAGCCTCATCAGCTGTTCCCCGAGGCTCCTCTCTCTGTTGGTAACTCGGAAGGGAAACTCAATTAAGATGCTCCAAATCATCCCTTGAAGGAGCCGGTGTCCTCTCTTTGACTACAGACTTGGCTAAATTAGAGGACTAAAGTTGGATGGATGCCCTTCCTATTTTTCTTTTCTTTCTTTACCAGTCTTACTGTGACTTTAACTAGAAGTGCAGGAATACTTTGTCATTGTCATAATTTTCACATACGGTGTGTATATATTTTTAATACGTAATAGTATTACTTTCCTGATAAGAGTGCTTTACACTCTGAATAATTACGCTTCAGCGCTTGGCGCTGAAGCACAATTGAATATATTTATATATATAACATATATTTATATATTAAATTGAAAAAAGTTATTGTCATTGTACTGAAAGATTAACCCTACAAAACAGATAGATGAGGCATGCAATCAGATCCTGTCTTTAAGAAAGTCTGAAAAGTAGTTCTTGCTATTTGCAGAAATAGTGATTACTAATAGTGCCAAATCTAGGTATTTATCTTGGTCAATATAAAGATACTAAAACAGGCAGCCTGGTAGAGTATGAAATTATTATACAGCTTTCAGTGTCACGGAGTCCACTAATTTTTAGATCACAGGATTCTATATGCTTATTAAAGAAAAGGGAGTGTTTTAGGAAGAAAGAGGCTGGTGATGGTGATGAGCAAGAAATTACTTTGGAGTGGGTAGTTTAAAATATAAAGAACCTTCTTTTCATGTTTAATTGTTAACAACTAAAAAAATTATGAAAAAATCCAATTTTGTACTGCTAGAATTCATTGCAGAGTAGGTATGTGCAATAGGTAACGGGGTAAGAATAAAGTAAGGAAAGAGAACACAAACGAATTAGAAGAACCAACTTAATGGCTATTATATCTGATATGAATCTTTTTCGGGGCTGCGTAGGAACACGTCTCTGGGGTGGTAAGTTATAAAAAGAAACTGTAAAACTACTGTAAGCTCATATGTAACAGTTTGTTATATAAAAGTGGGGAAATAAATTATAGACGTATTGCCAAGCTATAAATTCGATTGATTAAAAACATTCACACTAAAAATGGCATCCACGTATTTTACAGATGATAGAACTAAAGTTTTTGTGAAAGATCTGCAGTAAAGCAATAAATATAAGTAAATGTACACTAGAAATGTTATATTACACTCTGAAAAATAATTTCTCTGTTCTTCCTCTAGACTATGTAATACAGTTTTTTGCGATAATGTGCTTTATTTTCATGGAGGGAATAGAATTAAAGTCAAAAGCATTTGGGACGTAGCTTTCAGCCTGATGAGTTAAAGCAGTCGGAGGTCAAATGTAACCACAGCCCAAAATAAATCTGCAGCGACCGCCGCAGGAGGTGGCGGACACTAACCTTTTACTGTGCACAGACACCGATGAAGAGCAGTCAGACCAACTCACTGCATCCCAGCCAAGGGAATGATAATGGACCGTATTAAAACCTCTGCAGGTGTCATAGAAGGTGAATATGACTTTACAAGCCAACCACGGAGCTTAAAAATGGTAATTACTAATAAAAATCACAAAAGACAGTAAGTATTAAGGGGCAGGGTATTAGACCTGAGCAGGAACTGCATGTACAGGATGAGCAACCAGATGTGCAGAGAGAAGTGACAATAAAAAAGTCTTTTCTTTTATTCCAGGTTTGATGAGTGGGATTTCACTTCCTTACCCTCCGCTTATAATAAGGGCTATAGGTGAAGAGTTTACAGATTTCTGTGAAAATAGGTACTCTGCTCAAGCTCACTGGAGCTTTAAAACTGGTCTTCGTTAATTAGGGGCAAATCCTTAGGAGAAACTTATCTATTTAATTTTACACCTTGAGAACCAAAAATTGCGGAACTCTTCTCAAATTCTGAACTCTTGATGCCAGACACGATGAATTCGTGAGTATTCTAGAAGAGGGTTTTATGGATGTGTAAATTTTTTAATTTCTAGGCATTAATTTGTCGATCGATTTAAAAATAGAGTTGTTTTTTCAACTTCTTAACTCCCACTGGTGCTGCCTTTGAGCACAAACCCGTTTGCTTATTTATCCCCGCTCTCCTGTCCCTCCGCAGGTCTGGAGGCTGTTACTCTCGCCCCCTTCCAGCCCCTCCTTGAGAATTCTTCCTTCCACGACGTGTGTGTCACTGCCCAACTGACAGAAGACAGACCGGGGCTGCTGAACAGCGCTGCTGTGTATTCGTTTGAAGCGGCGTACAAAAATAAGGTTAACATCTAACATATATACACGGAAATGTTAAAATGCTTCCTGTTGCTTCCATATACTGAAATTCTTTAGAAAAATATAAAGCGAGAGATGACCAGACCTATGTATCGCTTAACTATTTTAGCTTCCTTTCCTTCTATCATCTCTCTGGTTTTAGCATCTTTTTAGCTCATTTGAATAGAAATTTTACAGGTCGGTTTGTACCACTCGTATGTAGGAGTCTGGCGCTCCCGGGGACCTCTACCATGCCTCAGGTTCAAAGCCCCCGAAACCAGATACAGGAATATGAACTCATTAGTAGCCTATTGCAAACAAGAATATTAAACCTTTCTGTTGGCAAAATCTTGCAAAGACACTTCTTCACATTTCTTCTTTGATATGTCCTCCCGTTTGGAGTATTTTTAAAGCTTCTTATTGAAATAATTCTGTTAAAGTGCTTTTCAAAGTAGTGCTCAGCAGGCAGGTGGGACTGTGCAATATGTGTAGTACAAGCTCACATTACAAATTATTTGTCACTCTTAAAACAGTAACTGAAGGGAAGTCTCTTAACAAGCCTAATAACCTACTGAGTGAGTCTGTCTAAGAATGCACGTGTTAGTATGTTGTCTATACATCATTAGTAGGACTATACAAAACATGATTCCCTCATTAGTTGGATTGGGACACGCCTTTTTGGTGATATTTATAGTCCATAAATCAATATATAGGCCCTGCTTAAATACTAGGGCTTAGACTATGCTCTTTATTTTCTCATTTATTTGTCATGGTTGTCATACAGCACTCAGTGCTTTGTAATTCTGCCAACCATTTCTTAAGAATACCACCTTAAGAAAGGTGGAAAATAAAAACTCTCTGGAGCAAAAGTTTGGGGAAAAAAAGAAGAGCAATAACAAAAACTAATCAAAGTGTCGAAGTAGGATCCACAGATCAGTTGCTGGAGGACACAGCTGTCATCTAACAGTTGTAGGGAGCAACAGCCTTTACTGAAGCTGGTAAAACAGCTGAAGCCAGGCTGGATGGAGCATGACTTTATACATTCTCTTTCCATTTCCACGCGATCTGATATGATGCAAACAGCAAAGTCTTTCAATATCATTTTCCACTGATACCCTGAAAATCCTCTCATATCAAAAGCCACTGTTTATATAGTCTTATATATCCCTTCAGTAATAAAGCAGGTCTACTTACCTATGCTTCCTTTGGCTACAAAATCTTTTAGTGTTGTTTAGAAAAATGCTTAAAAATTTTATTTCTAGAAAAATACCCTTTTCCTTGTCTTCCCCACGGTTCATCCTTTGAGCCAAATAATACCCCTGAATAACCACAACAGTCGGCAGCACTGGGAGGAACAGCCAGATCTCTGACAGCAGAATTTCACACTCTTAGGTTGGAAAAAAAAAAAAAAAGCATATAAAGCATCAGGGAGAGGGACGGGAGAGGGAGAGGGAGAGGGAGAGGGAGGACAAAGTACGTTTAAGGGAGTTTAAACTGAATCGCTTGGATGCTGGAAGGGGAGATTGGAGCAACCACGCACCTGCCGTCCATCTTACCCATTTCACTAAAATGACATTCAAAATCAGGCAATGCTGATATTCCCAGAATTAAAATAATAAATAAAAAGAACTTCCAGCTAAATTAATTATTAGCCCACTACAGTCTTTATATATAATGTGCTATTTACAGTGAAATACAAAAAAGTATTTCATTCATACAATGACCACAAAGACTAGATGGGTTGCAGAACAGCTTTTACACTAGGCAAGGGTATGGGACCTGTAGTCAGAAATGATCGTGGATTTCCCCCGACTCACCAGTGCAACAGGTGTTCAGTGCAAACCAAACTGTGTTCACTCCCTTTGAGCTCAACGCATTTTTCTCTTAACGAGCTCGTAACAGAATATTTTGTCACAGGCATTTTTCTAAGCTCTCACCAGCAGCACAAGGGTTTAGGTGAAGGAAGAGCCGTGAGCCGGCTGCAGAGTGGGAATGCAGAGGAATTGGCAAGTGGAGAAAAAGTGGAGAAGCTACAAAAATTTATTTTCCAACAAAATAACTCTCCACAAGCTGTGTAAACTTTTCTTACTAAAACAAATACTCTAAAACACAAGGATTTTACATTTCCAGTGAAACACTCACAGTAACATTTGCCTGGTTTTCACTCTCCTGAAGTCTCGACAAAGAGCCAGCAGATTCATGCTTTCTCAATTACCTGGGCCAGTCAACTCCCTCACGTTCCCTCACTGCAAATTTGCACTTTTAAATTAATAGACAGAATGAAGAAACGGGCTTGTTGGGCTCTTGAGTAATCTTTGTTTTCCTCAGTAGAGTCTCCCACCTGGCCGCCTGACGTGCACACGCACACGTACGCCCACCCACCCGCTCACGTACACGCCTCTGCCACGCGTGCTCCGTTATTCTGACAACAGAACGAAAAATGAAGCTGTGTCCGTTGCAATTCTGTGACCTGTACGGAGAGGAATAATTTCTAGTGGTAAGTTCCTTATCTTTACCATAACTTTAAAATGCAAAATTGGGTTTGCAAGGATAAGGTGTAAGAGTTAGACCCTTTATCTCAAGCACTCATTCGTATTTACAATAAGTATAAGCTTTCTGCTACAGAAGAAGAAGTATTTAGGTTGAACACTGTTACAGATTTCCTAAACGAGGCTAGTTCCAGTTGCCAGTAATTCAAAAGCAAATCTGCTGACTTGGCATTAGGACTCTAAAACAGTGTGATCAAACTCAGATAGTAAGAAGGTGTCTGCAGAAATAACATTTATAAACTGTATATACAGTACACAGTACCAGTACATAGAAAATAGATTTTGACTTTATGATCCCCTGGCTGTAAGGCAAGACTGAATTCTGTCTTCAAATGGAGTCCACCAGAGGTATAAGCAACAGATAGTGGCCCTTAAATCAATATGCAAATCAAGTGCATACAAATTAAAAATCAGAGCAGACAAAAAGTTTTAGATTTTTTTTTTTTTTTATGTGCTGAGTCTGGCTTGCTGAATACACTGGAAGTTATTAAACATCAAATGTACCTTTTTTTAAAAAACACTAACAACACCTTGATGGCAACAGATATTGTTCAAGTGGCAGCTACCAAAAAACAGCTTGGAAAACGGCGTAGTACAACATCAGGACCTCTGCAGCTGTACCACGCTAATTCATAGAGCACTAACCGAAAAAAATAAGTATATGAATATTCTATTTCATGCTATTGCTATGCGAGCAACAGCAAGACAAACCAGCATACAGAAGGATACCATATGTTCTGCAATGAAGAACCCAAAGATATTTTCAAGGGGCATCGTTACAAGACTTCAAAGAAACACAAGACTGCCAGAGGCAGAAGTTACTGACGGATGTAAACATCCCTGTTCCATTCTCCTGCGTCGTTACGCTTTCTCGATATCACTTCCCCATCCTTGTCACAATATTGGTCCCTTGATTTATGCCGGCTCCGCTGTTTGTTGCATTCATTGTGGTCCTGCTCGCGGTCCCTCTCCTTTGAGCGATGCCTTGATTCTCTGTGTCTGTGATCACTGCTCCCGTGGGACTCGTCTCTGTGATTGTGATCCCTGTGAGAATCATAGTGGTCACCGTGCTCGTGTGAGTAGTCCTCCTTTGGCTCTACGTAAGCCGAATCTCTGCTGTCTTGTGTTTCCGAGTCAAAAGTTTCTTGCCTAGAAAGGCCTCTAACACCACTGCGATGGTTGTGGTGTTGGCTTGAGGAAGAGCGATGCTGGGATTTCTTGATGGGTTCAACCCGTGCTTCCTCTTCGATTTGTGAACCACCGCGGTCAGGGACTGAATGGTCATTCCTCTGGTCTCCTTGAGATCCCTGCTATCACAACCAGCAGTGAGTTCACAGACATGAGGGACACATTTAAAAACCTCCCCAGTATCAAATTCAACTAGAAAGTAGCATGAAACCAATACAATTTAAGTACACAACAATGCACTTCGAATCTAAACTAGAAAAGAAAACAACATTAGAATTCAACTTTTACTGAAAAATCAGTATTATAATACAAACAATCCCTTTCGCTCTCAGCAGAACGGAGAGTGGCACTCGGGTTACTCTGTGACACTTTCTGGTCGCCGGTGATGTTTCTGACCCTTCCAGGTAGCAGTAATTGCCTACCCCACTCCAGACAAAAAAAGAGCGCGCAGAAGCAGGACAAACTGCAGGAAAATGAAAGAGGACGTGATGCCAGGAGAGGGCAGGCACCAGGCCAGAGTTTAGAGATGCCGGCTTGGAAACAGCCCTTACGGAAAAGCGACTTTAGAGGACTGAGCAGGTGGATTCCAGCAGAGAACCAAAGTACAAAACCGTGGCTCTTTTAAAGGACCTGATTCGTTTTGGTTTTCTTGTCAGGAAAAAAAATGCAATTGACTCTTGTAGGAATGAAGTTTGTATTATGATACTAATAGTATCACTGACCTTCTGTTTTTCTCAGCAATAATTCAATTTCTTCACGGTAATGAAAAATTAAACTTTGGCTTCATAATTTTAAGAGCTGAAGAATACAGACCATTGCTAAGGAAAGCAGGAGGAGAGCGATATTATCACCTAAAGAATTTCCTAACACACCACTACTATTAAAAGACTGAAATAAAAATTACCAGGTAATATCAAACCTACTCTTCACCAGCATAATACTTTGAAATCACTGCAAAACGAACAAGTGGCGTTATTTAACTCATTTGGGGGTTTCATTACATTAACTTGCTTTTATTCCCAAACCACAGCCAAAGCTTTTTCAAGCTTAATTGCAAGATTTTAAGAAATAGTTTATGGTACAATTTAATTATCCTTCTCACATAAGGGGAAGAACGTCCAGACAGAATCGCCTCTATCAGCACAAAATTAAAGTAGTTTTTAACAGAGTTATGCAGCCATTTCTTTGTGAGACTGTTCTGAATTTCCAAAGTTAGTCTAAAGTTTGCCCTCCTATGCTCAGAGTTGTCTAAAAATAAGGATTGCCTCCAGGGCAGCTCACGGACGTATCTTCTTTCTGTCTTTGTATGTTGTGGGAAAGAGCTAGGGGAAGGAGGAAACTTTGTCCTTCAGCTCCAGATCCTGGCGGGTGGGTTTCCTAGCAACCCAAAAAGTAAAATGACAGGAAATTGGAAAGGAACAAATCCGTATTTTATCAGAAACTTGTAAGAAGCAACGTATTTCAGATCAGCAATTTGATAAATTTGACAAATCGTTATTTTCTAAGGCAACATTTTGTTCTGTAAACCTCCCAGTGACTAGCTGGGCTGCTCCATGTGTTCCCCATTAGAAACAAATGGTACAGATGAGAACAAGGTAACAGAAACGGCGGTCAAATTCCTGTTTTTTTCTTGCTTTTATGATCTCAAGATGATTCTGATTTGCCAGAAAAGGAATGTAGTAATTGTAAACATGAATAGATGTGTTCAAGGTGAACAGAAATGACTCAACGGAGGGGAATTATAAATGGAATCAAGTGAAAAGCTAACGAGTCTAAGGCAGTGCCTGTTCTGGATGTGTAAACACATTTTTAATAGTTCACAACCATGACTGGTTTTAAGGCACATAAACTGGGTCCACACGTGAAACCCTTTAGTTCTCATATGGTCAAATGCCAAGTATGCGTGCATCTATATATATAATCGTGACTAATAAAATCTGTCATTGCTGTGGTTTGAGAACAAATGCAAAATCTGAACCAGCTTTGAACGGAATGCTGCTTTTACAAACCCAGATGCACCTTCTCTGCTATGACAAGTGCGTGTGGAGGAGCGCAATCAATAAATTTAGAACTAATACCTGCAATTTCAGAACAGCGTTAGGCTTTTGGGATTTATGGGCAAATTTCATTGGCAGTAACTTTCCCTATATATTTCAGGGGCACTGAGCAGTTAATGTTTCAATCTGGATTAAGATCTGCCTTGCGGTTCGTGACCCAATTAGGGCTCTGAATTGGATTAGATTCTGCAGCCTGGGAATTTTATGGCCCCATCTCATAAGCTTTTTTGCCTAAAATGGAGAAAGCTTGAGATAAGCCCATTTCATTGTTCAGGTTGTAATTTCAAGGAAGTAGGGATCCTTGGAAAGGAGTTTAAGCAGAGCTGGAAGAGGAGAGAGAGAAGTCTGTGTCCACACAGCCAGTTTGGCTCGCTCCCTAATCCTGTACCACATGTGTGTGACGGTGCTCCAGTCTTCTTTTTGGAATTAGCCAACTATTTCCCTGCAAGAGGAAACTTGAGAACAGTTGTGAGGACAGCCTGCCCCAAAGCTCTCCATCAGATAGACAGGAGGTGTATGGTCTTCACCGACTTCATTTCAAACAGTCCCAGGAGTTCAAGCATCTCGTGCCATGCAATGCACACAGTCAGCATCATGCTATAGAAATACCCCTCTGGCAGCCGGCAACACAAACCTCTCGTTAGAATGTACTCCTGGGACTGAAAAACCACAAAAACTAATGACATCTCATGGCAAAGGGGCGCTGCGTCGGACCCAGGGGAGAACGGCTCAAATGCTTTGTTGCGGTGTGGATGTGGCCCCTCCAGACCAAATGGCTGGTGGCACGGTTTATCTCTGCAGAGCAGTCCACAAAAACGGCACAGACATATACTTCAAATTCTCCAAATAGAGGATCTTAACACTATCGAGAGAATGGGTTCAGCCACGGGGATTAGAAAATAAACCCACTATATTCCGGGATGGTGACAGGCTCAGGTTTAAGATGTTGGCTGAAGAAGCACCATGGGAAAATGAAGCAAAAGGAATGTAAAAGTTCTGAGTTCCGTAAGAGACCCCCATTGCTTAGGACTTTTGGATTAGTAGACCTACAAACAAACTGTGAAACTGCAAATACATTCTCATTTTCACTCCTTAAAATAAAAATATGTTAATTTGTAAGGAGATAGCAAAACATTCAGAACAGTGTTATTAAAACTCCGTATAGTCCCTCCAGAGAACGTGGTTAATAAAATGAGTAGGTGAACTAGAAATCCACACCCAAAAGGCATAAAAAAACCTTGAGCAAAATAATAAACATGCCTACATAGCAAAGAAAGTTTATCTAGCAAGTCTGCACACAACAATACTGAATTTCATACTCAGAAATTCTTCCAGCTCACAATTTTTTCAGGGGGGTTCAGCTCTGAGGACAGAAAAAAGGCAGAAATGAGCTATAGCTTACAGTCGTCTTTTCCTGCAACTGCTTTTGAAAGGAAGAGGAGGAGATATCCTGCAAGGTGGCTGATGCAGTTTTTCTTGCTAAAGAACAAACCTGTTAAGTCTGTGATCTTCTAATGGGAAATAAATTCTTTGAGACAAAATTGTTTTGCAAGACCATAAAAAAAAAAAAGCAGATGTTTGGCATTTTAATTTGGGTGCAGATTTGTGGTTTTTTAAATTTTCTAAAGGGAGGCATTTTTCTTAGCCATAGTTATGAATTCTAACTGATATAAATATGTAACTTATGGGCCTATAGGGAACTTAGGTGGCAATTTAGATGTGGTAACTAAGATGTATTTGAGCTTGGACAGATTTTACTGACACCCCACTGTGATCTTATTGGCCTCACGGTGCCACTCACTATTTATAATGAAGTAGCATCTTTAAAGACTTCATTTCATGCTATGCAACATGTATACAAAGGAGAGGATCTCCTTATGCTGAGAACCTTAACACGATTATATAAAGCAAAAGTTGAAGCAGAAATGAGAGGACACAATATGCCCAAAGCCAACAGGCAGGACAGTGCAGAGGTGGGAATAAAGCCTGTTTTTCACAGAATCACGTGGGGTCGGAAGGGACCTCTGGAGATCATCCAGTCCAACCCCCTGCCAGAGCAGGGCCACCCAGAGCAGGCTGCACAGGAACGTGNACACCCTCCCTTTAAGTATTTATAAGCATTGATCAGATCCCCCCTCAGCCTTCTCTTCTCCAAACTAAAAAGCCCCAAGTCCCTCAGCCTCTCCTCGTAAGGGAGATGCTCCAGGCCCCTCATCATCTCTGTAGCCCTCTGCTGTACCCTCTCCAGCAGTTCCCTGTCCTTCTGGAACTGGGGAGCCCAGAACTGGACCCAGTGCTCCACCTGTGGCCTCCCCAGGGCAGAGCAGAGGGGCAGGATGACCTCTCTCGACCTGCTGCTCACACTCTTCCTGATGCCCCCCAGGATGCCATTGGCCTTCTTGGCCACAAGGACACATTGCTGGCTCCTGGTCATCCTGTTGTCCACCAGGACTCCTAGGTCTTTCTTCTCAGAGCTGCTCTCCAGCAGGTCACCCCCGCCCTGTCCTGGTGCAGGGGGTTATTTCTCCCCAGGTGCACCCTACACTTGCCTTTATTGAATTTCATCCGGTTCCTCTCTGCCCAGCTCACTGGGCAGTACCCTCACTGTTCAGAGCACACTGCCTCTTGAGGTCTTTCTGCACAACGAGCAGTGGGACTCGGGTTTTATGGAAGAGTTTGGTTTGAGGGAAGTATGTACTTTTCACAGCCATGGCCAATGAATAAAAGAACAAAGTAAACACTGGTGGGGCCACTTTGACCTTGAGACTTCACTATTACAGTCAGTCATTCTCAACATCTACAACTCCATCGCCTGTGGGAGGGTAGGAACAGATTCCCAACAACTTCTGTGGATCTGCTCTGTACGTAACCCAGTTTGTCACGCAGAGCCTCTGGGGCTGGGATTTGGCTGTTGGCGACACCGTGCCCGTCAGTCAGAGAGTTACCACAGGCGGTAACGCGCACAGTGTTAGCCCAGATTCATTCCTCTGACTGGATTACATGAGGGCAGCTATAAAAATGCCTGTGGCTGGTACACATACTACTGGCACAGCGGTGTCCTGGGCACAATGAAATCTTAAGTATTCCACTTCACGTCACCGTATGTTTCCAGTCAGGCTGGCTTAGTGCTTGGAATCAAACCCAGCCCCGAGTCAATACACAAACACACGCTCCTGGGAATACAATGGCGTTAACAATGATGTGCCTGTATTTGCCTTTTATACTGAAAATGGGCGAATGTCTACTGAAAAAAGCGCTTACTCTATCACAGAGTCACATGGGGTTGGAAGGGACCTCTGGAGATCATCCAGTCCAACCCCCTGCCAGAGCAGGGCCACCCAGAGCAGGTCCCACAGGAACGTGTCCAGGTGGGTTTGGAATGTCTCCAGAGAAGGAGACTCCACCACCTCCCTGGGCAGCCTATCAACAACTGTAAGACATCTTCAGCATATTCTAATACCAGACTACCACCGTGCTTTGGAAGAGCAAAAAGCTGATAGAAAGAAAAAAAAAAAAAGGAGAAATGGCATAAAAACGGTACCTGCAAATTAATATTTGGACCTGGGCTAATAGGAAGAGTGGCTGTTGCGAGTGTGCGAGTGAGAAGCTGGTTAGGAGGATTGTTGCTAGGCGGATGTGTGGCCTTCCAGTAGGCTTCCAAATAGTCAGCAAGGTGCTCACAGGCATCTTCAAGCTGGTTCTCATCAAGAATTACATCGAACATTTCCTGATAAAGGAAAGGCTTTAGTGAGAATAACCAACAGCTGAAGGGAGATCAGATAGAGACACTGATTACCAGACTTTCCAATCATCAAAAATGAACCACATTTGTAATACTTTTGTGAAGATATTTTACCCTTTCGGATTATTTTTTTTTTAATGCAATTGATGCAAAAGACAGCAATCATAACTAACACTAATGTTACATGTGCTAAAGTGAGACCTCATGACTTCTACTTAGTAATGCACAAAGAGTCAATGAAGACAGGAAGAGGCAGCTTGAAAAAATCTTAAAACTCAAATATCCAGCAAGAAAGGTTAAATATTGAAGTTTTTAGCTATTGGAACAATATGGAATGGCAAGAAAAGGGATTCAATCCCCATATCTAGAATAACTAAGAGAAAACTAAGACAAACTAAACTCAGTAACTAATAACAGTAAGAAACACAAGATCATCCAGTTTCCAAGTGTAATACAAATATCAGGTAAGAGATTAGGCACACGGTCTAATTTTAGGTATCTAAAGTTAGGAGGCGAGTTTCCTGCAATCCCTCCCTGGGCAGGGGGACAGAAGTCCTCCTGAAGGCAGCTGTGAGAGCCTACGCAGGTCTCTAGCATTGACTTCTCGGGGACCTGAGGAGCCTAGTCTCTTAACTGAGATGCTTGAACTTCAGTGATGGAAACATTCCTCTCACTCAGCTCCGTAACTATAGCAATTTCCCCCATCTGCAACTGAGCAGAATGTTCATCTTCTGGTCTCTCACCCATGCTCTTGGCAGTCGAGCATGCAGGCAATAACGCTTGCCATGTTTATAACACAGCTGGGGTCCCATCATCTCCACTTTATAGGTGGAAGTTGAAAGAATTTGCTTCAGTGCACATCAACAGAAGAACTGCAGAACTCTCAGCTATGCAATACCCGACAGCTCTTTGCCGAAACTGTGCCGAAACCAAGAGTGCCAGCGGTGACGGGCTGGGGTGACATATTCCCAAAGGGAGTGACCCAAACCACCAGCCAGAGATAAAGCACAGTCACTAAGAGGGTTCTTTCTTCGTTTTTTTAGACCACTGACCCAAAAAGAATTATCCAGTAAAGCAAATGCCCAGCTTCTTTGAGCGGTGAATGCATTCAGCACACACCCTGAAACTGCCTGGGGCCGGGACTGTTTTGCCCCACGCTCTTGTGCGGGGCCCAGAGACCTCAGGAGCCATTCTGCAAAAAAGTGATAGTGAAACACGGCCAGAAGAGGGCAAACACTCCCAGAAATGATGTAATTCACCTCCTGCTTGAAAAGAAAGGCACCTTTCAAAGATGAGGCATAAATTAACAGTAACTCACGGGAGGACACTGGGACAGTTTATCAGCTGCCACCATCTGAACGTTAAGGTGTTTGGCCTGAGATTTCCCTCGAGATTTTATTAACCTCTGTAAAACCTGTGAAAGATAAGACATTAACAAAAGTGAGCAGATTTTGACTTAAGTGTACATATAGAACCACTTAAAACGTTTACATTTTTAACTGTCCACTTCAGCAGATCAAATCCTTCTTTTGCTGGATTCAGGAGCATTTCCCGTGCTGTTTACAACCAGAACAAGCTAATTCTCATTTACGTCCCAACCTCCCCTTTCCTGTTACGAGCACTAAAAAGTTCCCCTCCTGCTCCTTCTGGTTTTATTTGTTGAAATTCTTTAATTGTTCTCCTGAATCCTCATAATTCGTTCTTCTCTTTCAAATGCCTCTTTACAGGGTCTGTGAATTTATTTATTTCTTTACAGAACGAAAGAGTACATTACCGGGAGACATAAAGCTTACCTTTCACTCTGATATTCGTTACGTGAAAATCTTCCCTCCATTTCTGTATTATTTCGATTTAACAAACTGCTAGCATTTCTTATGTGATTGATAGTAAAAGCGCCCAATTTAAAAATCCATTGGAGCTACAGCACCTTTTCCAAAATGGGTGTTATTAACCCCAGATCTAAGCTAGGACACCTTTTTGATGAATATTATTTCAACAACCAAAGGAAAGCAATGGCGATACATAGCTCTGAACTTTAAGGAGGCCATGGGATTATCTCCATCTATGACCAAAAATAAGAGAAAAAAAAAGATTGAAACAGCATGAATATCAGTAAAATATTTACCTTAGGAGAAGAAATCTTTACATATACTATAATGGGAGCCAGAGAGGTTTTGCTTAGTTGAGCTGGGTGGTTAATGGTATCAGCATCAAGCACTACCAACTGCAGTGTCCTTGCTAATTCAAAAATCCGTTCAATTTCACTTTGAACTTCAGCTGCGGATAAGGAGAAAATCAGACTTAGGAAAATATTAAAACGCAATTACTTTTAAAGCAATGTAAAAACGTGGCAGACTGGTGTGCTGCTCCTCCGCAGGCCGGCAGAAGCCGATAGCCGCGCACGCCCCGGCACGCTGGGAAACAAACGCAATGTTAAGGAGAGCGTTTTGCCCCGTTCCTTGCCCTCGCAGGCACCTCTGGCTGCCCCTCTCCCCTCCTGCCATCCCGGCCGTGAGAGACACCTTCTTACAGGACCCCAGCCCGTGTATGTAAGGAAAAAAGAGTAAGAATGCCTGCTACATCACATGGTAACCTCACTATGCCATTAATTCCCTACGTGTGAGTCATTTCAGCTCAGATGTTAACCTTACGTTGAAATCGACTTTCCCAAAGTGGAGTGCCTGAGCTAGGCATGAAGACTTACTGAGGTGTCTACACAAGCAGAAAATCCTGTTTTTCCACTTACTTCAACTTCTCAACGCTCTGGAAAACAGAATTTCCTTTATATGCTGGCCTCAGTATGATAGCGTGTTAAAAATTTGATGACTATGTGTAAAACAGTTCTTGAAAAATATTAATTCAATAATCCAAATAATGCCATGGTATCTTCTTCACAACCCCAGAAGTTCTGGAAAGGTGATTTTCCCCGAAAAAAATCATCTTATCGTCTGGCAACTCATAGGGCCAGCTTCTCAGCACCTTGCCTGACTGGCAGCAGTTTCCAGAGCACACCACTCCAGGACAGATGGAATGCGTCCGCTTTCACAAGTGATGTAGAAACTGTTTCATTCCCAAATGAAATAAAACTAAAGCTTATAATAGCAAAGTCCTCCTTCAAATGGAATCACATTTTCCTGATCAGATCTTGCTACGGGCTGACTTCACAGAGAAGTTACAGCAGTTGGGTGATTTGTGCGAGTCTCTAAAGGAAGTTACAGAGCTAGACAAGATTGGAGTTCACACAGGTTTCCCTCGAAAGGCTATGCATGCTCCATGAACAGAAACCAGATTAGATCCCAGCCCATTCAAAGTAAATATTAGAAGATAACCAGTAGAAACTTAAATGGCAACGAGAGGTACCAAAAACTTATCTGTTAGAGAGTTTCTTGAAATTATACTATCAGCATTTTATCTATTATGCTGGCACAAGCATTACATTTGCTTGGAAACACAGCCTATCTGATCTGACTAGAGACAGTTTTCTGTAGCTGATGGTCTCTTTCAAGAGGTGTGAAGAGATTTATTTTTGTTATCTTAGAATAGCGACTGATTAAATTTGGTACCATGAGAAGGTTGCAAAATTTCCAAGAGAGAGCAAAGCAGCCCAGCTGGTCTCCATTTAGCTCCAAGTCTTCTGGTTTCAAATGACTAGGTGACTACTATGATCCTTTTAACGTCTTAAACGGCCCTCCAAGAAATCTAAACGTGATGCTCTCTGTTGGGAGAAGGTTGACATCGCTTTGGATCTATTGGAGATCACTTTCATCTGTTTGCAGTTCTGTTGAATTCTGGCTTTGTGCACGCCAACCCGTCTGTTACAGCAGGGAACACCGCGAGATGCGCACGGGTGCTGGTGCCTGCTCTTCCACTCCAATCTGAGGAAAAACTTTTTCATGGTGAGGGTGGCAGAGCCCTGGGACAGGCTGCCCAGGGAGGTTGTGGAGTCCCCTGCTCTGGAGATTTTCAAGCCCCACCTGGATGCCGTCCTGAGTGGCATGCTCTGACACGCTCTGGGTAGCCCTGCTTCAGCAGGGGAGGTGGACTAGATGATCTCTATGGTCCCTTCCAACTCTAAAAGTTCAGTGAAATTCAGTGAAATTCCTGCTTGTCGGTAACAGCCCTGTGGCCCAGCTGCTGCCTCAATTAGGACCGCATTTTTGAAGACAGAACTTCTGACGGTTCTTGGCACATTCGCGATTACGTTTTCTGCAACTTCGTTTCACAGAGATGTGGTTGGAATGACTGAATGCCATTGTCTCGGTGATTTAGTAGAAGATAGCCAATAGCCTATCCCTAATTTAAGTCCAAATGACAAATAGAATAAACATATCGGAGAGAATTTGTCACACTGCTCTGATGATGAGTTTGGATTGCTTTCCTGCAATTTCAAACCAGGCTCAACACTTCAGTCAGAATAACAATATCCGTTAATGTATCATTTTAAGAGCATTCCAGACTGCTAAAAACCCTTGTTCAAGACAATTTATAACCAGCAAAATCTGTCTTTTTGCCAGGGTATCGTAATTTCGTCTGGGGAAGCGGTATTTGCTACACTGCTGGAAGCACTTTTCTGCCAGTATAGCATATATCTCTGTGAACTAGAGTTCCTGCTATATTTTTTGAAACAACCCTTTGTCAGGACAGAGAATGCCTCAAGGTATCTTCTATTGTGAAACATACCCAGGGCAATAATTGCTGGTAACTACGAACCAATAGTTTCTACCTGAGTCGGAAGATGGAGAGAGATCTTTTCCATTAATTAAAAAGTATTTTAGTATCTACATTTCTTAACTTGGCTATAGGAGAAAAGTTCAAGGAACTACACTGCATGATGACTGGCTGATGAACTAGTATCTTGTGCCTCTACCTCTCCAGGCAGGAATGGATGGAAAAAGATGCCACAGAGATTGCTGAAGAGGCTCTGCTTTCCTGTCCCTTACGGTACTTCTTTAGCTTCTAGAAAAGCCTACATTTTGCTTGAAATCTTCCTTGTATTCTAACTTTTTACTACACCCAAGATTGTTGCAATTACTTAAATAATAGTAGCTTCTCTTATTCGACGACAAAGGCTTTATCTACTGCTGTGGCTTTGGTTTTCTTCTTTATTTAGCAACAGGTCTCAAAAGATTCTTTCCCAACAAGATACTCAACAGAAATTTTCTCTCAGACTTTTGACCAAAGTAAGCAAAGAATCCTCAGTGTCACATGGGGATAGTAACACAAATGTCACTGGTAGTTAAAATAGAGAGCTGAGAACAGTAACAGTGTGGTATCTTCAAAGCAGCACAGTAATAGCTTAACAATCTTCCCACCTCCATGAAGATCATCTATTTATAATAATGCCCCTTCTGATGTACTGGAGAGGTGTAACAGTTAACTCCAATAAATTTTGTTTGCCAATCATAATGAGAGGCATAAACAATTAAATTTCCTGTGACAATCGTCATGAAATGCTGGCAGCCCAGCTAACAACACTCAAAACCAGAAACAAGCCATCAAATTTTGAAGAGACCCTGACAATCTATTTGGTATGGCCTCCTCATTAATGAGAAAGGGAACATATTTTAAATGACAGGAGCACTCCATTATTTATTCCATACAATAGAGGGTCTACTGTGCTCTAAGAAACAAGAAGAACACATCTCCCAGCCAACTTTAAATATTGCACATTTAAACTCACTCCCATATATTAATTCCAAATATCCCTACTGTACTCTGAAATAAATAGATAGAAATTCAGTGCAATGAGAGCACAACTAAATGGCTTATCCCATTATAGGGCAGACAAATATTCTTTACACCAGTCGGACCTTACAAGTGAATTTCAAGCAAAAATCTTTAACAGTTCATTAGAATCATCTCACCTAAAGTAAAGGCAAAACCACAGCAACGCTACATTGCACCTACGTCAAATCACTAATAACAGGATGAACTCGGATGGAATTCAGGGTCACTTATACAGTGCCATGGTAAAAGAACACCTCTACTCTACACACTTGGAGACACACACCCCTCCTTCAAAGCTGGGCAGAAAGCACGTGTAGCAGCCAGAAGTCACTGGGATGCCCAACTTGGCAGAGCAGTGGCTACACCAGCAGTATGTTTTAGGAAGACCCCGAGGGGATAGCAGTTTCGTGATGGGGATGTGATGCGAAGCGGTCATGCTTCTGGCCTGCAAAGGCCAAATTAGAAACCACAAAATATTGCTTATACGCAGCAAAGAGGTCTTGATCTTCAGTAGGAACGGTGAAGTTCACACACTGTCAAGTGAGTACAGTACAAGTTTAATATCCTAATCAATTTGATCTTGTCTACTTCTCTTTGGTATCTGCGGCACTGTTTTGTTCATAGAAACAGATTTTTAAATTATTACTTGGACTGCAACAGCCACAGAGACAAAGCGTTCTCTTTTTCTTAACAGAGCCCCTGATATTACAGATGTATAGCATGAAAAGAACATACCTATGTCAATGCATGTCATACAAAAATGATTAGCAACACCTTGCACAAATGGCTTTCAAATAATTTTATAAATTAAGGAGAAGAGACATCAGTAGCCATGATTCTTCTTACGCTAATTCGTTTATACAAGCACACTTACTTCAAAATAATTAATCGCTAAATCCCATGAACATAATTAAAGAAATGAGAAGTTTAAGGCAGCCTCAGGAATTCCAAAACAAAGGCATTAGGAACAAATGTGCCATATACCCTCCTTAAAAGCCCACAGAAAGTATTTTAACAGAAAAACACCTGAGAAAAGGCTAAAGGCTATATGTGAAATCCAAGAACATGAAAAAAGAAAAACAAAAGGGAAGCAATGACTATTGAGTTGTGCCCACGCTCCTCTTGATTAAGAAGTAAATCATGAGCTTGACTGACAGAATTCAACTTTCAAATTTTAATTTGTGAGCATGTGTGTGTACACATGCTTGTATTTTGGGCAAAAATCACTTAAGTAAGGGCTCCATCATGTACTGCAGTAACCAGAATGCAGGTACTTGCCACAGCAGGGTATCCCAGACTGTTAGACAGACACCTGTGCTGGCTACATACAAACTGGACAGACCAAGGTGCTACCCAGGGTGATCCAGAAAGCTACATGGTGTGTGAGCCGTCCGGAGCAAGCCAGTAAGAAACCCCACATGTACAAAAGCGCGTGGCTTTTTTCTTCTCATCTTACCCTTTCCTCCCCTCAAGCACCAAGGTTGCCCTGGGTAGGCAGGGAGCTAACAGCAGGGACATGCTGCAGAGAGGGCAGCTGGCTCCATCCCTTCCCCAGCCAGGGAGGTTCAGCCTCCTGCTGTCCTGGCAGAATTAGGGGTCTCACCCCACACCGGTTCCACTGCTGGGGAGCAGGAGCCTCTGTGCCTCCCCTCCAGCCTACCCAGCTAAGAAGGAAAAAGTCTTGGAGAGGAACATAAGCAAATAAAAAGGAATAAGTGCTCCGCTTAGTCCTCAAGCAATGAGCCAGAAGACACCTGGATTACAGGTGTTTTAATCAAATTTCTAACATAAATGTAGTTTTGTGCGTGTACTTACATTTCCTGGCCTCAACCAAATCCCTTAGCCACTAGCTTGTTACATAAAAAGGGGAGGGTGGGAGTGGGAGGATGACAATATTTTCCAGGGAAAGTGGCTGCATGTGTTACTCACGCCTAACAGATGGGGCTCCTGCGAGGGATCAGGCAGGGAGGAGAGGAGCCTGCCTGCTGCTCCGCCTGGAGCTCCCGTCTGGGATCCTCTGGAGGGGAGCTGTGGGGTGAGGTGCTGCAGGAAAACAGGGTTTTCCTCTTTCTGCCTGCTGAGGCTCGGTGTAGACAGAATTCAGATGGCCTCGAACGCACGCACACATCCCGGTGGTATTTCCAGACACAGTGTGATGTTTGGAAACCTCAACATAACCAAGATCTGTTTATAATGGACTAACATCTCCTGAAATACAATACTGTAAATACGTGAAAATATAAAACCGTCATTGAAAAATACTAAATAGCACATGAAAATGTCTACTTCCTTATTTCTCTGGGCTAGCAGAACGATGGCACTCATGGAATGGCGCCTCTTGTGCCAGGTTCAAACTGGAAGTAAATTTTAACGGCCTATGAATAGCAAACCCTGAAATCAGTGGATTGCAGCAGAAACAGGAGCGGATGAGCACTGCACACAGGAGAACTGCACTGAGACAACAGTGCCGGCTGGAACCGCGGCCGCTCCCGGCGTCAGGCAGCAGCGTAGCACTGCATCCATCATTCAGCTCCCCTGCTCTCTGCTAGAGAGTAATTGGGATAGTAAGAGCGGGCAAAGCAGCAGTCTAACACTTATTTTGCCCAGAGGACCAAGAAAGTGTCTCTGCGTAGTTCACAATGGGTATGATCGCATCAGGCTGCATGAACGGGGGTATTTCTGCACCGTGCCTCATTACTCAGGGCAGTCCTACAGGCTGTTACACCGCTGGTCCATACGTAGACACTAAGTAAGCGTTCCTTAGGTTTGTTGTTTTATCCAGAACAAACATAAATAAAAATGCACATCCTTTCTCAGCGATAGGATGTGGAACCACTCCCCGGCTGGCTATCCAACCCCTCCTGCTGATGGTGTGCCACTCGCAAAACATTTGCGCGTTCACTGAGTGGGAGAGACACCGGCTCTGTAGCCTGATGCTTAGAGTGGGAGGCAAAACACGTGGATTCCAGTTCGTTCTCCAGGGAACGTTTAATTATTATGCAAAGTGCATAAGACTCAGCAGGACCGACTGGCAACCATCATAAAGGTGATCATAGCCCTGTCATGCTGATGGAAGTTATGAGTTCATGCCTCTGTTAGCAGAGAACAGAAACGAACCCAGGTTTCTTGGCATTCTGCTTGAACAACCCAAACCCCTAGTCTTGGATAAAATGAGGAGACAGGCATCAATTTTTTATCAGTTCCATGCGCCTAGGAGAAAGAAAAAATACTGGATCAATTCAACCTACAGGTGTGAATAATTTTAAGGGAAGCAAACCATATTCTTAAACAAACAGCTAACTTGCCAAAAATATTTAATTAAACTATTCAGGTATCTTAGTTGTTATACAGAAATCTGTGACCTTAAAAAGTTACGCTAATGCATTGCTACATTGCTTTTTTTATAGCACGTGTTTTGCTTGAAGATAGTTATCAATCTTGTGTATTTCAGTGCAGTGCCATGACAAAACATAGTGACATGTTGCTGAGAGCAATCTCTAATTTACAGAAATCAAGAATTGTTTTTTTTTTTCTCCTTATGTCCTTTGGAAGCACTCGGGAAGTTTCATTAAAGTACTTTGCTAATAGTGCATCAAAAAAGTATTCATAAGTTAGAATATTGGAAAGTTAGTACCAAACTTCTAATGCAGAACTACCTGGAGAATTCATTAGAGAGACTCTGCCCTTAGAAGTTAACAAAATCAAGGCTGGGCCAGTAGGATAAAAGAACGTTTCTAAGACATGAGGCTGATAAATTGTAACAGGTTCAGGATCTTTATGCCAGTCTTCCCCCATCTGTGTGTAAAAAGATGTGTAGCCACATCCTCATGGTAACCCAAAACCTCTTGGCTGCTGTGTCCCAGCATTCTGGTCCAAGGCAGCTTCAGATTTAGCAGATTCCTTTACCCTATCTGATCGTTTAATGCCTGCAAGTCAGAGCTCTGGACATCTGTCCCAGCGATCTTGATAAAGGGATGATCACGATTTTCCATAACACATTGAACACCTTTCTTCTTCTTTTTGAAACCGTATCAGATCCTTGAGACTTTGCAATGAAAATTCACTTTTAGTCAAATCCTAATTTTACATTCCTGTTCCATTCCTCTGTCAGAAGGGGAGGATTTTTATGAAGCTTAGCTAGCACTCTTATAAGTTTATTTTTAGTTTATAGTCAGGGAAGCATTTACTTGAAACTTATCATATATAACAACTGTCATTAAATTACCAAACATGGAGAATACTAATAACGTTATCATATATATATATAATGTATAATATATACATTAAAAAATGTATATATCATATATATATATAATGCATATATAGAAAATAAATTGTTACCATAGTTTCAAGCATTCAACTGGCTTTTCACACAGATATCAAGAAAATAAAAACACAAGACTGAAATCTGCACTGATAATCCAGTAATATTTCTCCAAGCATTTATGTTTCATTTTCAGAGAACAAAACTCTGGGGTATCAACCTAATGATGGGAATGGGAGCTCTATACATTTTCTGGAGACAATTTTTCCAACGGTAGGCACTCAATTGCACATGCAAATTGGGCGCAGGTAATGCCTGACAGGTTACTGCATATGCACATACAAAGCAACTAAAAATATTCCCAGCCATTTGACTGCCATCGACTTACCACGCTGACAATGACAGCATTCACTGCATCAGCATTCACAAGTCTGTGTCAGAATACGCAGACTAGGTGCACACAGATTAGAAATGTACAGTGGAAAACCTAATCTCTAGCGTTTACTTGTCAATCTCAATTTCTTATTTTTTTCATTACTTGAAAATAAATAACGAAAACCAGCAAGATTTTCTACAAGAAATACTTAGCAACACAGTACAGGATTGGCTTTTGTCTATCAGTGAGCCGGTTACAAGAAACACGCGGTGGTTCTGTGAGGTACAATAAAGCACTGAACACAAAACAGCGGGAAAAGTAATTTGCAAGCTTGTATACATACCCAAAACATCTGGATAGGGAGAGCATTAACGAAGCAAAGAATGGAAAAAGCCAAGACAATCAGGTTCTTGTACAAAGCATACAGCATGAGGTAAGGTTATAAACAAGTATAACATACACGGAAGCAACAAGAAAAAGGTTTGGGTCATTTTGACGAAGAAATGCAGCAAAAGCACAAAGCTGGTTCAGCAGTTTCTGCAAATGGCATATGTACATATAGAAATTTAATTAAGCCAATTGGGACTGATTTTCAGGTGAATGAGATTTAACCATATACTCCACCTTCTTGGAGAGAAAAGTCTTTTCAAATTATAGGTTTCTTCTAGGCTTGTAAAGAAATGAATCAATTGCCCTTTCCTTAACTTTAGTTCTAGCATTTCACATATTAAACACGTAACAAGCAAAGACTTCTCCTTACATACAAAACAAGCTTTCATACAGGAGAGGAATAAGACTGTACTGCCTTCCTAAATCTCTACGAGCCAGACACTATGTGTATAAAATTCTTGGATACATTAATTTTACGCTAGAATATTCTGTAGTAGCATGGGTTTCCAATGAGTCAAATCCCAAGCAATTTTTTAACTGATTTCTCTACAGAAACGAATTTCCTGTAGATAGGTGTGTGTGTAGCATTAAGCCCATTGAGACTTCCCTGTAATCCTGTAAATCCAGTTTCTCATGGCAATTCCTGCTCCTGATTATCACGTTGTTTGTCTATGCCTCCTTGAAATTAATTCTGGGTTATCTACTAAATGGATTCCAAGTAATGGCGCTCACCCCACTGTTTACTGTGCTGTGACCAATTACAAACAATATTCAACAAAATTCAGCCACTGGAATAGGCTGCCCAGGGAGGGGGTTGAGTCCCCATCCCTGAATATGTTTAAGTCCTTTAGCTGTGGTGTTGGGGGATATGGTGTAGGGGAGAACTTTGTAGAGTGGGCTTGATGGTTGGACTCAATGATCCCAAGGGTCTTTTCCAACCTGAACGATTCCATGATTCTATTACATAGATAATACCTCAAACCTATGTTGGGTGATAAGGTAAGAGTTGCTCTCAAAGAGAGGTTCACTTATTTCCCCCCCAAAAAAGTATTTGGTATTAAAATATCAAGAACAATTACCTTTGTACTGTATTAACTCATTGGTGGAACACTTATTAAAACAATACTTACATAAGAAAACCACAATGTATTTTCAAAAGTCTAAGAAATAGCCTTCTCTGCTGCAGTTACCACTGCTGCTCAGAAATGGAGCGCAACTGAGGGATACATCAGCAGCTTGACTGTCTCGCTGCGGGAGGCACCACTAGGCAAAGGTGGGTGAGTAAATGAATGGCTTCCCATTGAACCTGGAAGCAGGGGAGGGGGGGGGATTTAGATTAACGTAAAGCAGTTCTGGGGAGCTGTATTTGCTATAATAAAAAGATGTTTTTCAAATAATATCAGATTTAGAAGTAAACACATAGGTCTCAGTACACACACTGCTGGCTCTTCAAGGAGGAGAGGGACAGACAGCAACTCATCTCCCGCGTGTCCCACAGCTAGGAGACCCGTTCAGAGAAAAACAAAACAAACCAAAATGAACCCTGTTTTTCATTACCAAGACCAAATTTTATTGCAATAAATACCATTTTTAAATATCTAGATGAGAACTAAGTCCTTCTAAATAGTCTGGACAAAAAACCCTAAAACCCCACAAATTTAGTGTTTGCTGAAATTCTTTTTTTTCCAATGATTTGGAGAAAAGTCCTATATTCTTATCTTATACAAGTGAAAACATAGGTGGAGAAAGAATTCACTTCCCAGGACCCAGCAGCAGATACTGGAAAAGAACAAAAGTAACCCGAGTCCCAACTCAATGGTTTACCTAAGACTGAAACTTGTATTAGAAAAGAGTATTATTTGGCGGCCAAGCTAATACTAATAAAGTAGGAAATGCCAAGTTAGTCTCCTAAATCAAATCTTTTGTGGTCTGTGTTATAAGACAGCATGCTCAGGAACATATAAAGGTGTTTCTGTAGGGCTGCTGTCTCAATCAGTAGAGAACTCCATACACCGTCAAGTGATAGGCAGATATTGAATCCTTTACTTTCTCTTCTCTGTCAAATATGTGTTCCGTGTCTCATTTAGAGCACATTGTTCTAATCTTTCTCTGAAAACAGAATGAATAAATTGTTTGTGGGCTATTTGATGGATCTTACTGTAGCGGTATTTCACTGATGCAATGAAATGAATTTCCACATTGAAGAAGCCCGGTTAGGTGAGAAGCTGGAATTATTTGTATCTTCCAGGTAGGAAATTGAATCACAAAGAATAATCACAAGTTATCACTACGTTGTGGGCGTTCAGTTTCAGAAATGTAGTGCCTGATTCTTCAGAGTAATTACCATAGTGTCACGGTTTTGGCTGGGATGGAGTTGACTTTCTTACTAGCAGCTGGGATAGTGCTATGTTGTGGGTCTGGGATGGGAATACTGTTGATAGCCCACTGGTAGCTTTGGTTGTTGCTGAGCGCTCCAGGCCTTCTCTGCTCTCACACCGTCCCACCAGCGAGTAGGTGAGTAGGCTGGTGGGAGAGAGAGAGCACAAAAAAGTTGGGAGGACACACAACTGGGACAGCTGATGCCAACTGAGCAAAGATATACTCCATGCCATATGACGTCATGCTCAGTATATAATGACCCCCCATGGAAGTGGGGGTCATTCGGAGTTATGGCATTTGTCTTCCCAAGTAGAATCACAGAATCTTCATAGTTGGAAGGGACCTTTGAGATCATCGAGTCCAACCATATATAAAAAAAAACCAAACCAAAAAACCAAACAACCAAACACAAAACAAAACACCCAACCCAACAATCTCGGGCACTACATCATGCCCTGAAGTGCCACGTCTACACCTTTCTAAAATCCCTCCAGGGATGGGGACTCCACCACCTCCTTGGGCAGGCCGTTCCAGGGCCTGACCACCCTCTCAGGAAAGTCATTCTTCCTCAGATCTAATCTAAACCTCCCCTGCCCCAACTTCAGACCATTTCCTCTGGTCCTGTCATTATTCCCTTGGGAGAAGAGGCCAACCCCCACCTCTCTGCACCCTCCTTTCAGGGAGCTGTAGAGGGCAATGAGGGCTCCCCTCAGCCTCCTCTTCTCCAAACTCAACATGCCCAGTTCCCTCAGCCTCTCCTCGTAGGACTTGTTCTCCAGACCCCTCCCCAGCTTGGTGGCTCTCCTCTGGACACGCTCCAGCACTTAGTTTCTGGCCCCGCTCAGCCTGCGCTCTCTGCCTCCCAACAGAAGCCAGGAACCATTACATGTGATGGTGCCCTACCTTCCTGGAGATGGCTGAGCACCTGCCTGCCCACGGGAAGCACTGAATGAATTCCTTATTCTGCTTCGCTTGTGCGTGTGGCTTTTGCTCTACCTATTCAACTGTCTTTATCTCAGCAACCCGTGAGTTTTCACACTTTTCCGATTCTCTCCCAAGTCCCACCAAGGTGGAGTGAGAGAGCAGCTGCCTGGTCCTACCTGTCAGCTGATGTTAAACCACAACACTACATTCAAGCTAGAAAAATGGACCCATCCTACAGGAAATCCTGATTTCTGGGGATTCTTTCTTCCAAAATGGAACATAACCTTGAAGTCTCTTTTAGAAGTCAGTACTAAGACTTGGGACATTCTGTACTGTCAGTACGTCATATCGGTACTGATCTGAGAGAAGGGAAAAATTCTTTGAGCTAGGCTGGAAATTAAAAGAATAGCTCCCCAGTTAAATGCCTACAAAGAGGAGAGCCTAAAATTAGAGGACTTCTGGAGAATGATGAGCAATGAAGCTGGTATTTCAAAAGGCACCCAACAGTAGCTCCGTTAGTCCATGAAGTACTGCCTGGTTTCCATCTGCATTTTCCCAATCAGTGCATTGCTAGGCAATGTGCTGATTTTGATGGCATACATTATTGTTTGACAGGTTCAAAGCCCAAATCTTAGTTTCAGCCACAATACTCGGTACCTCTACAAGACACGCTTGAGGCATGCAGGAAACACTGGGAAAATAAACCCAGCCATCTCTATAAAGCCTGTCCAATACTCTACAGGAATTCTGTATGAGAAGCAGAAAAACCACTATCGCATTGAGCTCTTCAGTTAATTCAGGAAAAGGAGAGTCTCCCTTTCCACTCCTCAGCACTGCACCTCACCTCCAGCGCGATGAGCCAGGACTGCCAGGGGTGGAGCGGGAGGCAGAGTGGAGGGGCAAGAAGAAGAGCAAGGGGATGCCTCTTCTCTCTGTGCCTCTGTCCTCTGCTGGCACCCACCGTCCCCATGCCGCAGGCACGGCATGCTCTGTACTACCCTGGTTCTGCTCCCCCTACATTTAAATTGAAAATGCCCTCCTGTGCTTTCAGAGAACTGCATTTGACCTTCTGAATTTTCCTGCCTCACGTATTATACAAGTTTCATAGCAGGCAAAACAGCAATTCACTGAGCAATTCCAATTCCCCACCATTACTTTGTACATTTTTCAAATAAACTAAGTCAGAGGACTGGTGGAAAAGTAGTCTGCAAACACAGATCCAAGACTGAATCACAGCATACATAACCTACAGGTACCAAGAAGTTGCACAGTTAACCTTCTTACTATTACTTCCTAACCTTTATTTTGCACAACTTGAGTTTGTAAACCTAATAATATTCCTTTAATAGTATTTTCTGTTGACTTATAGCAACTTCATCAGACAAACTGAGAAAAAAATATTCCACTATATGGTGATACTGCCACTCCCCTCTGCTACTTGACCAACTAAATACTCACAGCAGTGGTATGTTGTCATCTTCTTTGTGAACCACTGCTAGAAGAGGCCACCTACCAATAGGCTACAATGGTATTTTCTGATTCTGACTCTATTTGTACCTTCAGGCACACTGCAGGCAAGCAAGGGAACAGGCTGTAACACTCCTTGCACATTCTTTCTTTTGCCCTGGCACGAGGGTTGTCGCACTACCTTACAACAGCAGTTCCCTTTTTCTGACTCCAGGTTGTTTTATCCTATCTGATTCCCTCCCAACCCACTGCTACCACACCATTTCCCTCCCTGACTTCTTCCTGGCTGGTTTTTATCCTGCCATGGTTGATCCCTTGTCTGGAGCACAGACCCTGGAGGTGCTTCATCAGTGGGCTCAACCATTCCAGCTCCTACTCCAAAACTCCCATCTTTTCCATAACAGATTTTCACTACTTGCCCATCTCCCAGCCTCATTCTACTCCAGCTGAACATCTTCAAAGTAAACATCTTTTTACTCCATACCGCAAAGCAAAGTAGGGATTGAAACCTGAAAGATGAGCACCGTCCTGCTTTAGTTCTGTTTGGCTGCCCTGATCCAGTCCGCCGGGGGCAGGTTCTGCTCAGCATCACTGTTGGACCTTGCCCAGGGAGAGCTGAGTCTTTAAGCAATTCATATGTAAATTCTGGCATGTGTTAATAGCAGCTTCTAATACTTTGCTCAAGTTTTCTCATTAGTTTCATAAAAAAATGCCCAGAAACATGTAACTGAAATACCATTCAATTCACTACCAAATTTCAAAGCCCTGATAGATTACTAGAAGTATGGGAGTATTACAGCTTCTAAAAGAAAAGTTTTTGAGCATATTTTAACATAGGTAAAATTAATTTTTGCCCTAACTTCATTTTTTAAATTACCTAGTTGCTCTAACGAATATTTCCCAACCAAAAAAATCAAGGGAATCAAGCTCTCTCAAAGGCTACTAAGAGAAATCTGCAGCCACGTAAAGACAGGCATCTGGCCGGAGCATTCACCTGCAATCTAGGGTGTTTGAGTTTCAATTCCTCCTGTTTTGTACGTGAGCAGGGACTTGAACTTGGGTGTCCCGTATGTTAGCTGAGTGCCCTAACATGAGTACGTAGGCTCCTGGCAGGATTCATCTCGGCTAGTCTTGGATATAATATACCTCGAGCTGGAGGAAAGGCTGAGGTCAGTCCACGTGAGCTGAGACTCCAAAGTGACCACCTTTTCCTGTTTACTCTAAGGACACCTGGGGTTGACGAGCTCCACTTTACTCTAGACGGTGACATTTAGTTACAACTGCCCAGCAAAATTTGTTTTTCTTTCTGGCTAACAAATGTTTGTTTACTTATACAACTGGACAAGCTTCAAGACAAAAAGACTCACCTAAGATGATAGATATGTATGCCATGAATCCAGCTATGCAGTTTTAAAAAACATCTCCCGTTTCCATCCTTCATTTTTTCCACCAACTTCAGCATTGGTTTAAACATATAAAACTCAGAAAATGTGTATCTCAGTAATTTTTTCAGGTCGAGCATCAGTAGCTCTCACTACTAGTAATCTTATCAAAGATAATACTATCAATATATCCATATAATTTCAGGCATTCTGAAACCATCACTTCTATTTAACCAGAAGAACATCTCTTCAGATTTTATTTACCTTATGGATGGCTACCTCTCCCCACTGAAGCAAACAGCAAAATATGAAAACTGAACACAAGCAGGATAAACCAAAATCAGCACTACATGAAGTTTATCTGGTAGTGATTTTAAAATGACTTCTAGTGCCAGGATTTCTGAATTATGGGAATCGTCATTTTCTCACAGCAGAGAGAAGGCTATTTTTAGCTTACAGATATGAACTGAGAGTAGAACACTTTACAGCCAATTTGTAGATAGCAGCATTACAGGTACTTACCTAAGCTTGATCTTGTGTTAGATCGCTCTATTATCGCATGCTTACTGGGGTTGTTTAATACTGAGCGTTTGGCAAGCGAGATGTCTGCTGTGACTCGTGTAATTGATATACTGCAAAAATAAAATACAGTAAAATACAAGAGAATGTTATTTATCTTGCAGGGATACGGGGAGAAAGAGAGACTGGTTTAAGGCTAGAAGATGGCTAAGACTACAGAAACACAAGTACTCCTCAGCAGCACGGTCTCACGGTATGCTTTGCACAATGTGAACTGAAAAGAAACTTTCTCTGACTCATACTGTTGCAAGAATTACTGAGGAGGCACCCCCCTTCTGCACAGTACCAAAACGCTGTATGACCACTGGCTGCAAAGCTACACGTGTCTCGAGAGAGGGGAGGCAGGAGGAGGTCAGGGACAAGCTGCAGAAGATGGGACATCTCTGGCCTGATAGGGTTAGACTTTGCACCAGTAACTTCAGAACGAATAGGCTGGTTTCTCCTCTCCCTAATTTTGATTAATTTGTGGAAAGCTACTGAACAACAACCAGGCTTATTTAAGCATACCTGTAAGATGTATAGGGATACGGAGAGTTAACAGGTAAAGGTAAGGCTTAGCAGGGAAACTAGTACAGCCATATAACTCGTATTTTTACTGTTCCGTTTACTAGCCTATGTTTTTTAAGAGAGTGCAAGAGTTACCTATAATTTTCCAGAAAGATCCAGCAATATGCTGGCCACCCAAAAAAGTGGACTGCAACACAGAGAAGCAAGCAGATGAAAACTCTGGGCTAAGTATCTGGCAGGCTTGGTTTTGTGTTTATGAGCAAAGACGAGCCAAGAAAGAAGTGGTTACTTCCAGTTGTTTGCACTGACCTGCTACATAACCTTCTGCAAATTCTTCTTCCTAGGAAAACAGTTAACTTGGTTTGTTTTGCTTTGCAGGGTCAAAATGCACCCTTTGGATAAATTCCCTTTCCGACTCTCTGGTCTAATGAGGTTTAGGGGTCACATTTTTCCAGTGCTGAAGGTTAATTCAGACTGATGATATGCCCTTGTTCTTCCTTGTATGAATTTACTTGCAATTTAAAAGGAGGAAATGGATTTGCTAAGGACAGGGAGGGCTCCTCTCTAGCAAGCACAGTCACACGCTGTTCATCTGAGATGTAACCAATGGGTCATTTCCCAATGAGCTCAACAAGTGGATATTTTTATCGAAAACCCTACAAAATGTAACAAAGCCAGCAGTTAATATGGAAAACCAGAGTTATTTGCACAATACTGATTAGTAACATCATTTTAGAAATTTAGGCATGATTTAACTTAAGCTAAAAACAGGCCCAAAGATTGTGATTTCTGGCACAGCTCCTCACAGATAACCCACAGTCTTAAATTTAAATCCATTATGTAATTTGAGGTACTCATTAGTTATTTTTAATTGCTAATTGGTGAACACTACAAACTTCTACAGCTTTTTTGGTTTGCTTTGGATTTTTTTTTCTTTCCTAGCAGTCTTCCTTCCTACACAAAATAGAAAATTATTTTTCCCTTTTGCAAATGCAATTATGATATAGTCAACTAAGATAGATTTATCAGCCTAAAAAGGTTATTTTTCATTTTAAGATCTTTTAACATCTTTTAAGGTCATTTTAATGTCTTTTGAGATATGCAAGACCAGGAAGAACAAGTCTGTTCTCAAAACAAAGGCTACGGATGTTCATATAGTGAAACAATTTCAATGAGAGTGGAGTCAGCTTGGCAGCAGAGTGGCACTGAAAGCAGGAGCATGAATCTCAGAATCTCCTGAACAAATTTGTTGAGGACCTTGAGTACCAATTCAGATTGCTGCTGAAGTTTGGGATGCTTCAAATCTGTTGTATTGAGAGTATTTATGGATTCACCCTGCCACAACTGGATCTACAACTGAAAATTAGATATGCTCTAAACCTTAAGACATAACAACTTTTTTCCGCTTGCAACACTTACTATTTTGTTAACTTCCATTTCTGAAGGTATATATCTAAGATTTGACAACCCTGACTAATATAAAGATGGACTACTAAGTGGTTAGGTCTCAACATCATAATTCTGACTGAAAAAATCCAACAGCTTGAACCACAATGCCAGTATTTTAAAGAGCCGAAGCTATTGATGGAAAACTTCAAGCTCCCTCTTGAAAGTTTGCTAGAACCAGGACAGATAGAAGAGTCTTACTGCACTGCCCACTTCCAAAATAAAAATAGAACATTCGTTGAAGTTACAGATATTATAACAAGACCTTACCATTTTCTCAATTTCGCCCCCCCAAATGCCAACCCACTTGCACATATTAATCTGGGGCCTGATCCAAGAGCAATATAATCACGTGCGGAGAATCCACCTGATGTTTCTGGTCCACGATGTTTGAATTACAGAACATGCTGCTGCTCTTAGAGACGGATTATCATTTGACACTTGTACTACAGTCATGTCTGGAGGCCCAAATAGAAATCAGATTGGACCTTGCCGAGAACACTGTGGGGAACAGGCTGTGACAGCACACAGATCAAAACCCAGCAGAGCGCAACCTCTCTGCAACCAAGGGTGACCATACTTCAGCAAGGTGGGGGACTGACCTCCCACTAGCAGTCCTTTAGAGACTTCCCATTGTAGAGTCTAGCACTGCTGTCAAATCTAGCTCCCAGCTTGACCAAGAGCTTGACAATTATGTACATTAGACAGTCTGAATCTTGTATCCCTCTTGTATCAAAGTTAGATGCCACTGTAAGCAACTGGAGCTGAGGTGGAGCGGTTGCCCTCATCAGCTTGCATACAACCCAAGAAGCATTAATGAGATACCCCTTAAAGATACTTAAACAAAAGAGTTTTAAAATAGTACATATTCATTAAATCTGTAGATAAATATCTAGCGATCTGGGGTATGAATGTCAGTCATGAACAAGAAGACATCATTTCTTCCACTCAACAAATACGCAATCCTGAATACGTCCCACTGCCATACAGCCTCAGTGTGCTCTGCTAAGGAAGCACTATAGTCCACTCAACACTGCCGTTCCTAATTTTCCACACATATTTTTCCAAGAATGTTATTATTTCTTCTTAAAAGCCTGGTAGTATCTAAACAGGACCTGAACTCAAGTAGATGTGCATTTCAAAGTACTTACCGCCCTTCGAATCTATGTTTTAAAAAGTCAAATAATGCTTTTTGCATCATATCTGTTACCTAGAAGCAAATAAACAACAAATTAATAATCACACAGGAAATCCACAATACTCGATGCTAATAATAATATGTAATAAAGTTGAAAGTAAATCTTATCTCTGAAAAATAGGACTGGAACGTAATTTATTCTTAATCTGAATTCTGATATGAAATAGCATACATGGAAGCAGCTATCTAGTGGAAGAAAAACAGTTTAGATTTTTGTCTGTGATACAAATTATGTTATGCAGCTTAACTACCTTTGAACATTCATTTATTTTTGGCAAACTAAAACCATTCACAACAATCACTTACCTCATATCCCTTCAGAGAAGGCCCCACTAAAACTACTGGTCGCATAGAAGGCACTACATCATAGGGAGGGATGTGCTCTGTCTGCAAAACAGAAAAAGCTTTCAGCATCGCAGCACCCAGAGAAAGCGTTACACATCACTTCCAATACTAGGAACTCCGAATTTCCAGTGATGTCACCAACACAGGAATTAAGGATTCATTCATTTTTCCCCCAAACCAGTAGTACAAGATAAGGACATAACAGGTTCAGAGATTTCATTTGAAAAAGTTCTTATTTGAATACTTTTGGTTTTCTTACTGTTTTCATATTTGCTCTGGAAAACTGTTATCCTGGAGACATTCACACGTCCCACTCCATAATTCCTAACTGGTTAATTGAAGAAGTTATTTCCAATAGTTAATGACTTGAAACGACTGACTCTAGGGCTATGACATCTGTTTCCCACCAAAATTTTATGTAGGCACATTATGAAGGAGAAAAATAAAATAAGAAGGGAGAAGAGAAGCATAACCCATCTCTTTTTACATCCAGATCTGCCTACTGCTTGACAAAACATTGTGACACCGCTGCAAATTCCCACGGGAGCACTCTAAGTCTGACTTCCACATTTGCATCCGCAATTCACTTGCAAATGAAATCAAAATAATGACTGATCAAGTTAGTATTTATAGAAAATTTTAATAAACAGAGCTTGGGATAACAATCCTTCCACTTTGGGAAGTTCCCATCACCGCCCAAGAATGGATTCCGTTAGTACCATATTCACCAAATTACTTACTGATGTATCGTGTACAATTTATAAAAAAGTCTTATCAGAAGGAGTTTTTTCTTTATAAAGGAGGGTTTGCTTTATCTTTGTCTTGGGGTAAAAAATGATTGAAATCCAAACCCAAGAACGAGTGGGTGATATGGAAAAAAGTATGCCAGATCTATTTTTCAGATGCCTCCATGGTACAAATACATCAGTCAAGATCACAGAATAGAGTCATTGCTCATTGTTTCAGTACTCAATGTATCCCAAGGTGTTTCACAGTAACATTAAAATAAGTATATACATTCCAAAACACAAAAACACAGACAGACATTAATACAGTGACAGCACAAAATGCTACACAAGCAGCGGTCTAAAGCAGTCTAAAACATGGAAAACGTTTTTGTAGATGTTTTTCAACGTTTATTTATCTTATTTTTTGTTACCTGTAGCTTCACCAGTTAATTAGTACCAAAAGAATGAATACCAGTGCCCAAGGCATCATAAGCACGTGAAATAAATTAATTTCAGATAATGCGGAATCCGACTCAACACATTTCAAAGCAAAACCCAGCAATTATGCTGTGCCAGTATCAAAATGCAGCCCTCCACTGTTCTTGCTAATATTACTAATAATCTGGTCAGCAGATCAGAGACAGATCCCAAGAAAAATTCATTACAGAAGCATAACTGCTTATAACGTGAGTGTCCTGATGCAACAGATCTTTGTCTCAACGTGGCTGACTCAACCCAAGGTATTCATGCCAGAATTGAACCAGTTACTTCAAAAATAGGGAGAGCACAGAAATTACCTCATTTGATGGAATATTGGGTATTTAAAAAAATCTCTTCTGTCGAAACAGACATTTTTTTTTGTCTAACCTTTACAGCTTGAAGTAATAAAGCTGTCAGCAGAAAATTGAGTAAAAGTCACCTAATGGAAGCATTAAAGTTCTTTAACTCAGCATTAGAGAATCTAGTATTTTCTAAGGGACTGGCATTGAGCTATACAGGTTTCACTTGCAGATGCAAGTTCAAATACGAATTTGAAATAAAAACTAGCACAGTTTTGACCATACAGCTTTTGTTCAGTGGTTTGACTATGTATGATCAGTTTGGGATGCCCATCCAGCATTTACTGTAAATGTCAGTATTACAAAACCGACTATAACCGGTAATGATTTTGATATGGAAGAAAAGAGGCACCAGAGAATGAAAAGAGATGGGACTAGCCACCATCCAGGTCCAAGGTGGTTCATCTAGAAGCTACATCTTCAAAAGGTGCTTATGCAGGTAGAATCCAATACATGTCAACATGTATTATTCTTCCCTAGCATTTATACGTGGTTATAAATACGATTAAATAAGAAATTACTCGGAAGCAACAAACTGCTGTTGATTTCCATAGAGGGCTGTGAATGACACGGTACTTAACAGACCCTACTGAAGCAAATACCGGGGACTTTGGAAAGGATCCAGTATTGTTTAAAAGAGTTCAAGAAAAAAAGAGGGAGAGAAAAAATGTTTTATGTACTAAACATGAGAGCATCCACAGTGCTGGCAACAGTGTCACTTGGCACTGCTTATAAGCACTGTAACAGTCTGTTGTTACAAAAGGAGATATGAAGATTAAAGATTTAAAATAAAAAAAAAAGTAGAAATGTGGCATCTCACTTCACAGGTCGGCTGCTACCTAAAGTCTTGATAACTTATGCCAGCAAAGATCCCAGAAGAGTATTGCAGTTTGCTGTAACAGGATGCCAGTTGCATAATTCTGTAGCTATCTGGGTTATCTATGGAGAGACACGGGCTCTCCTGGGAGGCACCAGTACCATTTCCAATAGCTGAGATACTAAAAAAGTCCGACTGATGGATGGCAAGAACATTTGGCTGATAATTTATACATGACAACAGGAAAAACTCAAACTGTCAAAACAAGTCTGCTGTTTTCCACTGGTCTAGTTCACCTGCAGATTTTGCACTTAGTGAATTAGGAGTTTAAACGCTAAATTAAAAATACAATGATTTTGACTATTTGTTTGCTAAGTACAATCTGAGTGTCTGATCAGATCCCTATAATGATTTCAATGGACTGAGTTGTAAGGGGAAAAGAACTGAGAAAGACAGAAGGAATAAACATACACTAGAGAGATGCATTATATGGATTTTTTAGAAATACATTTCTCAAACTTTTAGAAGGCCTATGTCCTCTTATTCCATCAAAAAGGATAAGTACTGCAGCAGAGTTTCGTGGAGGCACTGAACTTGAGGCTGTTTGTTTTCACGTACTGGACCCGCTCCCAGTTTGATACAATTTCTTCCTTAATTCTAGAATAGCTGCATCGTTAATCTAGGATAATAACGCTAATGATGCCAGTGGCAGGATAAACACAGGTAATGTCGATATAAACTTACCGATTTCTGCTTCTGCTTAGCTACAGCAGCATGGAAAAGAAACAAAGAACAACAAAGCATGCATGTTATTGGCTTGTCAAAGGACGCAGACACTTAACAGGACTAGAAATGTGACGCAGTGCAGGTGAGCAGGTGGACAGATGGGAGCTTGGAAGTCGGTGTTACCTTCTTAAAGAAGGGCATTCTTTTCTCTTTGGAGTGGGGTGATGTTACACTGTTTGCACTGGGTTTGGGGGAGCGATGGTTTGCTGGAATATCATTTTCTTCTGCATCTAAGCCAGTGGCATCTATGTCTATAGCTATATACAGACAAACAATTCAGAATTGTCAGATGACAGGGAAAGTAAAGATAGGTTAAAAAGGAAATAATAGGTAAAGAAAAATAAAACTGTCCAGTCATAAATAAATAAAAAATTAAAAATCAACCATGAGTGAAAAACACAATAAAACAAAAAGATAAATTTAAAGGTGCAATACATTAGGATTAGAAGACCGAAGGCAATCTGTAACAGCTACTATAGCATTTTCCTCTGATCCCCATTTACACAGCTACATCAGACATACACAGAATCACTCTTGCAAAACAGAGAAATGGCCAATTTCTTTCTTGTTACACCAGTGTAAATCCAAACTAATTCACTGGAATAGATAAGACTTTCACCAATGTAAACAACAGAACTTGGCCAACATTTGAATTATTTTATAGCAACGAACATTAATTCAAAGTGGGTATCAACAACTGAAATTTGAGATGTCGCTAGCATCTCTACAGGAAGTTAAGAAACAGAGGGGAAGTCAGTTTTGAAGACAAAATCAGCCTGATACTGGTACAATAATATCTACTTTTACCTCAGGGTGGACTACAACTGGCATTTTTAACCATTTTAACTAAAAATGCACAGTGGTCATTACATAAATTTATTAGAAATAATAAAAACAGACATACTAATAGTGAAAACTAAAAAGAATGGGTAGCAGAAGAGAGGAAATTGATCCCAGCTTGTCTCACAGACCTGGGTCCTGGTGTAAAGCGGGAGGATGTAGGCTGGGCAAAATGGAAGTGAATACAGTAAACCACCAACCTCTACCCCAAAAGAATACACAGTACGTGATGGTTATACCATAAATAGAAAATATTTACCCTTTTCAGCAAGTAACAACAGTTTAAGCAAAACATCATCATAAACGCATACAGAAATATATTTTCAAAATGCAAAGCCAGGTTACCCTGAATGCTGAATCCAACCTGCTAACTACATCTGAAACAAACTGAACCACAAAGACGAAGCTTTCTTGTTTACAGTCCTTAATCCCGACCTTAAGTAATGTATTAAATTATTCTTTATTAAGCAAGCAGATACACAAAAGCGACCCACAAACATGCTGTACAACATCACCCTCGTGTGTAAAGCCCTTACCCGCCTCTTGCCACGCACCGCTAACACAAGCTTATCTCGCCATGCCATTATGTCGAGTCGGATCTATCTCTAAACAGATCTGCAAGCAGTATCGTTTGCATTGACTTTATCCAAACCCGTGATTAATCATTGCAAGCTATTATGAAACCACCTTAATGACCTGCTTTCAGCTGCTTGATGAGTGGGACATCAACTAATGCAGCAGCATGTGCTATTAAATTATGCAACAACTAAATATTTCTGTCAAGCTTACGTGCAGCCACTGATTTAAGAGACACTTGGGACAGTGATCTCTTCTGTTTGCATAAAGTATATTTTTCCCATTTGAATTATCCACAGATCTGATGCCATGATGCCTGACAATCCTTGAGTTACAGAACTGTGCCTTTGAGCCTGCCCTTGCCAGGAAAGCCTGAGCAGATCCACAGCCTGTTTCTATACTCCTGCTCCTAAAAACAGCCACAGAAATCACGTAACATTTTCTTCTAGCATCACTGTTCCTTCATCCTCTTCATAAGTATAAAAAGAACATATTATCTTTTCTTGAATACAGGCCAGCACAGATGCTATAAATCACTCATAATAAGGCATATTAAAACTCCTTCGGTTCTATGTTCAACTAAAATCATCAGTAAAAAAAAAAGTCAGGGTTGTTAGGCTTTTCCTGTAAAAAAAGAAATGCAGCATTGGATCAGGATATCTCCTTTTTCATTCCCAGTCTTCTCACTACATTAACATCTTCTGTGCTTGTTCTTTTACTGTTAGTTATCACTAGTTCACTGGCTTTTGTCAAAGTCATTTTTAAGATTACCATCATCCTGTTTGGTGGCCCATGAGGACTATATGGGTTGATTAATCTATCAATACAATATTGGTTATTAAAATGGCTATGAGCCTCCTTTTCATTTGTTTTTCACTGGTTCTTCATCTTGTTTGGGTTTTTTTTGGTTTTGTGGCATTAGTTAACATTGAAAAAAAATCCCCAACTCAAAATCTAAAATTGAAGTTAACTTATTCACTTACAATCATCTCTTCAACTCATTAAATAATTTCTGTATTTATCATGTATTATACTTTCAAAAAGAGGAGGCCTGGGAATAATAATTGAACTATATTTCAAAGTCACTTGAGTTCTTGTCTTTGTCACAAACTACGCCTCTTTCACCCTTTTTAGGATGTCTTAAACTAAACCAAAATTCCAACAACTGCAGACCCAAAATGTTAAGATCCCAGAATAAGGTCATGGGCACTACTCAAATGTTGTCCAAATCTTCAACATAACTAAATAAATTTAAACCAGATTTTCTTCTTTCTCCAGAAAAGCATGCTTCTGAAACCTACTGCCTGAAGAAATGACTCAATGCATTGAAAATTCCAGGATCACTAGCAATCAGTCAGTTGGTACCCAAACTATGCTGCCCCTTCTCTTACATCTATGTTCTGTGCAACATTCCGAAAATTTTAGATGTCCAAGCTTTTTTAGGATACAAAAAAAATATTATAGCTTTTCAGATGCTCTAACTATAAAATTACAACACAGGTCCATAGAGAGTTTCTACTGCAAAAATGCAGTCATTCAAAAAGCGGGCCTGAACAGTAAATATGACAGTTTGAAGTCATCGTAAAATAAAAGACTAAGGTGCGTTCTACAGACTTGTGATGGACACATATTAGTAAACTAAAAATATATTTTCCAGTAAAAAAGGGAGGTATGGAACTTAAGTGGAATTTTGATAAACTGCAATTGTAATAAAGTTTGTCTTTACAAACAAATTTATGGTTTCACAAGAAAGACAGATATGTTTTTCAATTAATTTAATCAAATGAACATAACTTGATTGAAATCTTCTGTCTCTCTCTTAATGTCCATGTAAATAGTTTAAAAATTTCAGGATCATTTTAAGATGCTTGCTCTGTAGACGAGGCTTCATATAAACTAATATGACTAGAAAATACAAGTCTTTGCCTCAGTACAGAAGGCACTAGCAACGCTCATTAATATTTTCTGATTTGGGGTATTCAAAGTGTAATTTTTTTTTGGGGGGGGGGTATTCTTCTGATATGCTTTTTTCAAGGAGTTACTGCCAGTTTCTTCCATCAACTTGCCATGGATTTGCTTCATACCTTTTGAATCCAACCTAACTAAAGTTAAATCTGTCTGTTGGTGCTCTAAATAGAAACCAGTATCTGTCAAAAAATTGTCACAAAAGGCAAAAAATATCCAGTACTCTAGAACTATGTGAAGCGCATCCTCATCACGAGAATTGTAAAACTAAAAGTTCCTGTTATTATAAAATTATGCCACTCTTGAAGCTACTGCAGAAACCTCCTGGGAATTTTTATTCTTATTGCTGTATTTTCTCCTGTACCAGAAGGTATTTCTTGTTCAGTAGGAGTGCTCAGACCAGACCATGCCTCAAACTATCCTACTGCAACGCAGTCTCATCATTTTATTATGTCTTTGCTATAAAACACCATGGTAAAAGCAAAGAGGGAATGTTGTGGATTGTTAACAGCCCTACCATTGCCTGAACTCACTGGCATTGACTCTGCTACTTCAAACCTACCCAAACCAGCCTTACAGGGCAATGCAACCACCCAACCTATACGCATGAAGTACAGGAAATGAGAAAAATAGGTCTAAATGTATAGAAATTTTAACAGATTAGGTGTATGAGTCTGGAAACCGAAGGGTTCGTGACCTACTCACCAGATGATGGAGGCGTCGATTTTCTGGAACTAGGAACGATGTCACCCAAACTGGATGAAGAGTTTCCTCCTGATTTACTGGAGTAAAGCAACAAATTAGTTTGAAGTTTCATAGCTTTCTCAGTATTTATTGTAGCTTATTTATTACCTGCCTTCTAAACGAGCTGCTAGCCAAGAGACATACAGCATCTCTGACAGCAGTTATAAAATACATATCTTACGCAAAATGTTTGTACATTTTGAGGAACTGCAAAAATCCATCACGCTCCCTGTTCTGCTGTGCAACTTCCTTCTGCTGCGTGTGCTGTCACTTCCTCATGATCTTAATGCAACCCAATTTTTAATATGGCTGATACATAATTATTACTACTCATTATTAAGACTAATTCTCAAGACAGTGAGCATATCTGTTTGCTTTAACAGAGGAGTTATTGATAGCTCCTTAATGAAAATGATAGTGTGTTTGCCTAACACCTTTTCCATTTAATTAAAGTCCACATTATTTTGTTGTCTCAATACAAAGCAGCACTTAAGAAAAAAAAAAAAAAGTCTCTCAAAGACAAAGCAGTCTAGGGTTTTGTCAAGCTCTGCTTTGTGAAAACCTATCCAAGTTGTGAAAATGAAACAATATTTTTAGTCATTTTATTTCAGTTATCATAACGTGAAAAGCACTAAGAAGAATGGAAGAAAAGCTACTTTACTCTTCAAATAATTCATGTGATAGTACTAGTTTCCACTTTCGCGATCTTAAAATATTAATAAGCACTAAGTAAATGCATTTGTGGTGTTGGACAGTGTTATCTCCAGAGAGAAGTTCTGGAGAATGGAAGCCTTCACAATTTGGAAAGGGACCAAAACATTGGGTCAAATTTGGCTGTATCAGAAGCGTCACAAGAGGAATAAGGAACCTGACGCCCTCCTCCTGAGGACACCACTCTTATAGGAAAGGCATTTCACGGCTGGTGAATGTGGCTGAGCACTGCAGCATCATGGTCTCCTCCTAGCATAGACGTACTCTTCAAACACTTCTGCCCTTCCTATTGAAGTAGGAAAGCTCTTCTGGCTTCCCAAATGTTTCCCAGCAGTTTTCTCAATTCCAGGTCTATCCCACTCAGACATACCGGAAATATTTTTTTCCTACATGCCCAAAGGGAAGCAAGTGGCATTTGCTTCTCTGTGTGTTAATGTTTACTGGAAAACTACTTGAAGAGTTCTACAGTGAAGATGACATTATAACCATCTTGCAGTATTGTTCAATACATTTACACACTGAATCTTTAGTTTTATATAATGATGGCTGCAGTGGAAACAGCAAATGACTTGACATGAAACTTCCATCAATAAATGCAGTATTCTTAAAAGCTGTATTTGTAGGCAATAAATTTGACATGACCAAAGAATTTTTTCCCTGAGCTAACTAGTACGCGCTGGCTTCAGTTTAAAAATAAATCTACCTTAACATTTCCTGTAATTTCTAAAATCAGCTTTAAAAGTGTTTAGAAACTGTAGATCATGAATGGTAAAGAATTTAGGGAGACCGATGAGGGAGATCCATTTTTAAGTCAAAAACAGTGCTTTCACATAATAAATGTACTTACTGCAATGTATATTGACAAATATTTAATGAAAATAAAATGGAATAATAGCTATTGTAGGCCACCACAAACCACCAATCTAAATATCTACTTTCTCTCTCAAATGGCAATGTCATTAATTTGTCATAACATGTCATAAATATTACTTCCTTCATTGATTCAAAATATTTGTAGCTGCCGATTACAATAATTAAACGAACTGTATCATACATTAACTTCCAAGTTGTGTCACAGTCAATGCTATAATTTTTAATGATTCGTTGTTATTACCTGGAGTAGAATTTTCCTTGTTTTGCCTTTTGTTCATGCTGCAGCCTCATGTTTTCTAGTTTGACTGGGCTTGGTATGAATCCTATTTCACAGCCTTCTTTTACCAACCGTCCTATCCACCAGTCATTATTAAATTTCTACAAATTAAAAAAAAAAAAAAAAAGTAATGTACTAAGAAATTACTATATTTGGGATCATTTTGTTATTATTTTTGATTTGCAGCTAAGCCATTTTATGTAATTCTTCCCTGCAGTTAATCACAGTACTATGTTATTATGGCAATGAAGAATTGTGGTAATATTCAGAAATACATTATAATAATTGTACCTTGCAAATTATTAAAATGCTACAGTACTTAAGCAGAAGTAGACTTCATAGATTTCATGATTCTCCCCAGCTGTTATTTCCAGCCATTTCTCTTCTTTATTTTTTTCTCCTTCACAGTCTTTTCCCCTCATACATAATATCTGCTTTCGTTCTCTCCTGTTTCTCCTTGGTGGACACCAGAGCTTTCTTCTGATCTGCTCCTACCCACTGCAACAATTTTTACAGCTCTGTAATAATCTACTTTTCTTATTCCATTATATTCATTTCTCTATTTAAAATAAAAAATCCTACTTCTCAAACTCCCCCATTTCACTGAACTCACTAAAATCTTCTGATATACGACTACATTCTGCTGCTTATATATGCTCTACTGCATACAGCTCATGTGATCTGCATCTGAACCATACTATGATAGATCCACGAGGAATGGATATTTTTGGATAACTAAAAAAATGTACAATTATACAAATGCACAAAATAGCCCAATTAACTGAATTTCTGCTATATGAAATATGAGATAATGACTACTCTCACTTAATAATATTTATTCTTACACGCACAAGGCTTTTTGTTTGTTTGTTTTGCCGAGGTCCATAGAAGAGAAGTATTTTTCCTTTATTATCTATTCACCATTTTCGGATGAGAATCATAGAATTGTCCAGG
>VXAK01005489.1:10464-64422 GCA_013399435.1 Arenaria interpres | reverse complement strand
CAAGGAGCTGGGACTCTTCAGCCAGGACAAGCGAAGACTGAGGGAAGACCTCATCTATGTTTACACGTTCCTAAAGGGTGGGTTGAAGGATGTTGGAGCCGGACTCTTTTCAGTGGTTTCCAGCGATAGGACAAGGGGAAACGGGCTCAAGCTGGAACATAGGAAGTTCCATTCGAATATGAGAAAAAACTTCTTTACGGTGAGGGTGACAGAGCACTGGAACAGGCTGCCCAGGGAGGTCGTGGAGTCCCCTTCTCTGGAGATCTTCAAGACCCGCCTGGATGCAGTCCTGAGTAATGTGCTCTAGACATTCCTGCTTTAGCAGGGGAGTTGGACCAGATGATCTCTAGAGGTCCCTTCCAACTCCGACAATTCCGTGATTCTGTGAAAGGCAGTTCATAGCTTTTGGTACTAACATGATACTTGTAATAATCTCAGGATTATCTGTGAGGCATACAAACTCACTTGTGTTTGCAACTTTTAGTTTCACCCAGCATTCTGCAGAACTCTTGTGGAAATTAGTACTTGTTGCATAGGAGCATCATTCCTGAACTGTCTCACTGCCTTGAAAACTTAACTTCTCTTGTAACTTTCTTACACGTTATACCAAGGCTTGTAGTGACGGGACAATGAACAGTGTTTTTAAACTGAAAGATGTTAGGTTTAGATTGGACATAAGGAAGAAATTTCTTATAGTGAGGGTGATGAGACACTGGTACAGGCTGTTTGAAGAAGAGGATGCCCCATCCCTGGAAGTCTTCAAGGTCAAGTTGGATGGGGCTTTGAGCAACCTAATCTACTGGAAGATGTCCCTGCCTTTGGCAGGGGGTTGAACGAGATGACCTTTAAAGGTCTTTTCCAACCATTCTATGATTCTATGATCACTTGGTAAGAGGAAATACTTGCTAAAATGAGTATCATTTTTCCATTTAAGTAGTCTTATCATTAAGTTTTTACCATCTCCTGGTGTAATGTACCATGTAGCTATTAGAAGTAAATTAGGTCTTGTGGAGATTTGATGTGTGTGTGGGGTAGAGATAATTTTCACTCTTTTTTGATTCCAAAGCAGTGGAATAAATCATAGAATGGTTTAGGTTGGAAGGGACCTTAAAAAACATCTAGTTCCAATCCCCCTGATATGGACAGCGACACCTCCCATGAGACCAGGTTGCTCAAAGCCCCATCCAGCCTGCCCCAGGGATGAGGCATCCACAGCTTCCCTGGGCAACCTGTTCCAGTGTCTCATCACCCTGACAGCGAAGAATTTCTTCCTGATATCTAATCTAAATCTACCCTCTTTCAGTTAAGACCATTACTCCTTGTCCTACTAACTACGCTCCCTGATAAAGAGCCCCTCCCTATCTTTCCTGTAAGCCCCCTTTAGGTACTGGAAGGCTGCTATAAGGTCTCTCTCAGCTGCAGGCTGAACAACTGCAGCTCTCTCAGCCTGTCCTCATAGGAGAGTTGCTCCATCCTTCTGATCGTCTTCGTGGCTCTCCTCTGGACTTGCTTCAACAGGTCCATGTCATTCTTATGTTCGGGGCCCCAGAGCTGGATGCAGTACTCTAGATGGGGTCTCATGAGAGTGGAGTAGAGCAGCAGAATCGCCTCTCGACCTGTTGGCCACGCTTCTTTTGATGCAGCCCAGGATGTGGTTGGCTTTCTGGGCTGCAACTACCCGCTGCTGGCTCATGTTGAATTTATCATCCACTAACACCCCCAAGTCCTTCTCCTCAGGGCAGCTCTCAATCCATTCTCCACCCAGCCTGTATTTGTGCTTGAGATTGCCGCAACCCACATGCAGGGCCTTGCACTTGGCATTCTTGAACCTCATGAGGTTTGCACATGCCCATCTCTCCAGACTTTCAAAGTCCCTTTGGATGCCATCCCTGCCCTCCAGCATGTCTACCTCGCCACAGAGCTTGGTGGTGTCAGCAAACTTGCTGAGGATGCACTTAATGTTCCTGTCACTGACAGAGATGTTAAACAGCACCGGTCCCAGTACTGACCCCGGAGGAATGTGCTTGTCACTGGTTGTCACTTCGACATTGAGCCATTGATCGCAACTCTTTGAGTGTGGCCATCCAGCCAATTCCATATCCACCAGGTGGTCCATTGGTCAAATCCATGTCTCTCCAATTTAAAGACAAAGATGTTGTATGTGACAGTGTCAAAATACTTTACACAAGTCCAGGTGGATGATGTCAGTTGCTCTTCCCTTATCCACTAACACTGTAACGCCATTGTAGAAGGCCACCAAATTTGCTAGGCATGATTTGCCCTTAGAAAGTCATGTCAAATGCTAGTCCTACCTCAAAGGACAGAAATTTAATCACAACCAAGGTCATAGAATAATATATTACTTGTTTTGAAAATGTTAGATCTTTGTAGAGCAGTACTTCTATTTCCTCTTCTGTCTGGCAACTCGGTGTCTCAGTGCCTGATGCTTTTTTTTTAGAACTCTGTAAACACTGAACTTTTTATATTGTTCCCATGACTTTTTTTTTTTTAACGTCCTCTATCGTAGATGGACAAGGAAGAACAGTAAATAGATACCACTAGTCCATTTAGATGTTGATGGCTCACAAGGATGACAGACTGTACTGACAGGGAGAAAAGCAAAGCAAATGCCAGAACACACAAAGCAACACACAATATGTGCCTAAGAGGAAATAGTGATTGATTATGATTTTTGAAATTTAGTAACAACCTGTATCATTAACATGCTCACACACAGACAAAACCTTAGTATGCTTGAGTCCTGTGTCTACGCAGTGTCACTACTGTGGTAAAAACTGATTTCCTCCATCCAGGTTTCTCTTAACTCACAATTGCATATTGCTTTTGTGTGATGAAGACACACCACATTGTGTCACAATATTCCTCATTTATAGAATCTGTGGAAATAGTTTCAAACATGGGTAAAATTGATCATTGCTTAGGTTTAAGCTAATGAAAGAAAAAAAGCAAGCCATCCAAGAGAAGGAGTGTCTTCGTTGCTTTACGCACCTATGTCATCAATGAGAGAGAACAGTCATCTTATCGTGCTGGCATTCCATTTCAGTACTCCAAGCTGTTCTAGGCCATCAAATGGCATATCTGTGTAACAATTGTATAGCTAAGTGGACAGGGTTTCAAACCAAGAATTGCCAGGTGAGCTTGTATAACTTTACCATAATACAGGAGACCAATTGCTCAGCAGTGACAGCTTGTCAGCTTTATTTTTAGTTTTTGTTTTGCTGCATACCTCTTTATTGTGCTTCACAGTGCCTTCCTACCATGCGGGAGCTTTATGAATCTGTTGATTTTCTTTTATACAAGTGAATAAATGTTCATTGTAAAACAACTTTCCAAACCATGAAGTTGTGTCTTTAGTGATGTAGGCAGTCATTGAGGGCAGTGACAGCAGCATGATGAGCTCAACTTCAAATATTGACTGCTTTTCTTTTGTTTTGTTGAACTTAGTATCTCTGTATGAACTGACGGAGCATCTTTAAATTCTATTGTATGTATCTTTCCTACTCTGTGTAGCAGTACAGTCCCAAAGCAGTGTGCTATGTCACCCTGTAAATTAAAAAGCTTCTGTAACAAATGGTCGTTGTGATTTGTGAGGCGGAAGAATTTTTCTTTGCTATATGTAATCTTAAAAATTATTTTAGCTGGACTGTTGCAGGGAAAAGTAATCCTTGGCTTTTGTCATACATCAAGTTTAAAGGGAGTGTGTGTGTGTGAAGATGGTTGTGAGGAAAAATTGCTCTCTTGGCACTGTTACAACAGTTTAGTTTCTTGTATTTCTGAGCTTTTAAGATCTTCCAGCTAGCAAATCTTTATAAAAAGGTGTCACATTGCCATAAAAATATTTGCCTGCCTTTGCTGCAAGAGCAATCCAAAGCCTTAGCTGCATTGATGTGCATGTTCTGACACTTGTGAGATGAGTTGGTTAATAGTTTTTGTTTATTTGAATGGTTAAATAAATGGAAACTAAGCGTACAAAATTGTTTTCTTTATTATTCCCAGTATCACTATAGTGTGATGACTTTAAACCTTTTACAGTGAGTTTAATATTCTACTGCAGGCACCTTTGAATTTATGCCAACAGTGGTTCCAGAGGCTGCTCAAGGATTAGAGGTGAGATTACGTGATTGCATCTGCAGCCAGGTCACATGCCAGGCATGTTTACAAGGCTGTAAGTGGGCGCAGATGCCTATTAAATAGTAGGTATGTGTGGGCTGGGATGCTAAAAAACATCTTTTTGCGTAATTAATCTTTTGTTCAAAGCAACTCAGTTTGAATCATCATCTTCGTATTTCATGCTTTTATACAAGGTTATTTACAAAAATGTTGCTATTTAACTGCTTTTTGCTGTGTGTTTGCAGACGTTGTAGGAAGCATCACAGTAATTATACACCTTAACATCTGCTCGAGTATTGAATACAGAAGCGGAATTGGGATGTAATCATGTAGTAATGTAGACTTTGGCAAAAATCATATTTATTTGTTAAAAATACAGTTTTAGGTAAAAACCAAAATACATTAATTCATTGTCTAATAAAGTGCTTTCTAAATCTGTTGGCTGAGCTAATTCCCTTCTTGTCTTCTCATGTTTTACTGCTGGCATGCAGTGTATGGAGGATATTCCAGCCTTTGGAAGCATGTTACCAATGCGTCAACGGAGATGTAGATAGTATAATTGTATCAGTGATAAGGAGCTGGGTGACTGTAAACATTTGGTCTGTCATAGTTTTCAGAAAAAATTTTTGTAGAGAGCAGTATTGCATGGACTGTGAGGAAGTGATGTGGGGTTTTAATTTGACCTCTTGCTGGTGGTGTACTTTCTGAGCACAGCTGACAGTCAGCTTTCTTGCAGTGCCACAGCTAACTCCAGTATTGGCAGCCCTTCACAAGATCTCCATCCTAATTTAGTGCTGTTCATACAAGAACAGCTTTGGGTTTTCTGTTCTAGGTCTGCTTCAGGTGAAGGTGCATTTTTGTTATGACTTGAACTGATCAGTTGGCTTACCTGTGCTGAAGAGGGAGGTGTTGTTCCTGGTCCTGTATCCCTTTCCCCTTTTTATCCTTTCTTTTTCCTTTCCGTGGTGGTGTCATGTTCACTAGGCTATGTATTGTGCAGGGTAAGCTTATTAAACTAGCAAAAAGTGTTGTGTTGGGTTTTTTTTTCCTTTAGTTCATTTAGCTGGTTGACTTAGGCTGAGTTGACTGGAGTGTCATGAAAGGTAGAGGAAGCTGTTGTGTGTGAGTTGTAACTCACAACTGATCTCACTGCTTTTTTTATGCTGCCTCATATGTAGTAAATCTTGCGGTCTTTGGAGGTCTGTAGCCAAATGTCTAGGTGATTCTGGAGGCAGGAGAAGTTTGTCCACATCTATTCTAGAAGCTAATTTGACATCTGCCCCCTAAGCAGATATTTATAAGGTAACTTCATTCAAGAAACTGGCACAAATATGTAGTTTGTTGGGTGGTTTTCAACTGATATAGATGTGCATTTAAATAAAAAAATAAAAACTTTGAAATGCTTTCCCAGTAAAACAGTTTATAGGGTCTTAACTTGCCCAAGTTGTGTGTGGGGTTTTTTTGGGTGTTTTTTTTTTGTTTGTTTGTGTTGGTTTTTTGTTTTTCATTATTATTCCCAAGTAATAGTAATGCAAATAGTGCATATATATCAATATATGCAACTAGTTGCTGAATTTGAATGCTGAACCTCGAGGTTCAGCGTATATTGATATATGGAATCAGGAACACTGATACCAGTGTTACTCTGAAGTTTTATGCCTAAATGCCAGTAGCAAATATACATAGGAATGAGTTGTTGGTATTGGCAAATGATATTTAAATAGATAATTAATTAGGAGTTACTTCCACAGATTTGAATTGTTTGCCTGTTTATTGAATTTGCTACTTTGTATTTACTGCAAATGAGTTTAAAATTCTCTACAGTAAAAGTGACTTTTGCTTGTTGGAGAGGTTACATATGTTCATTTCTCTTTCAGCTTACTGATTTTTGTTAATATTAATTTTGTTCTTTCTGTTCTGAAGATTCCATAATTAAGAAGTTGATATTGTTTTGTCCACCTAAATTTCATGGTGTTTTCATACTCCAGTTCCTGCAATGATTAGATGGAATAGAGCATCCAGCTTTGCTAGCTTTCCCTGAATCCATTTCATAGAATCATAGAATCATATGGGGTTGGAAGGAGCCTCTGGAGATCATCTAGTCCAACGCCCCCGCCAGAGCGGGTCTACCTAGAGCAGGTTGCACAGCAACTTGTCCAGGCGGGTTTTGAATGTCTCCAGAGAAGGAGACTTCACCACCTCTCTGGGCAGCTTGTTCCAGCGCTCTACCACTCTCACAGTAAAGAAGTTCCTCCTCATGTTTAGGTGGAACTTCTTATACTCAAGTTTGTACCTATTTCCTCTTGTACTGTCGCTGGGCACCTCCGAGGAAAGACCAGCCCCGTCCTCCTGACACCCTCCCTTTAAGTATTTGTACGAAGTAATTATATCTCCCCTAAGCCTTCTTTTCTCAAGACTAAAAAGACCCAAGTCCCTTAGCCTCTCCTCGTAGGAGAGATCCTCCAGGCCCTTAATCATCTTTGTGGCCCTATGAGTGCTTAAGTAAAAAAGTTCCTACTGCATTTGTGAATCCAAAGGCCAAAATTTATCTTCAACACTTTGGTCAAACTGACATGAACAAGGGGGAAAAAAATAGATTAATTTACAGCTATTGGATTGAATTCATACGAATGCCATTCAGTAAATCCACTTTTTATCTGTAGGTGTCAGCATGCATTTGATTTGAAGACAGGAGAATGGAATGTAAGAATAATTACATTTGTGTAGTATTCCAAGGAAAAATTGAAGTTCTTTACCTGACTACTTAAATCCATTTGTGTTTTCTTATCCTTGTAATCTAAAGAAGTAAATAATCTTTTAAGATGAAAGATTTATGTAAAACGTATAGAAGCAGAATACCCACAAGGTGTTTCTTTTATAAACTGATTTGTCTATTATTGTGTTTTGTTTTGTTGTTGTTTTTCCTCTTATCCTTCAAGGCCCAACTGTTATTATAAAGCTCTTAACAACTAACTTTAAAATTGATGAGGCCTGGGAAACTTGTCTTCCATGCACCCTCTTTTCTGGAAACTCATTCATGAATTATTTTAGTTACTGCATACACTGTAATTGCATAAGTGCATGCCAGTACGTAATTTATAAACTTCCAGATAGTATGTAATGACCTGATCCCTTTTTCAGCTGGGTCTCATTACTGATGATTAGGTGATTTAGTCCTTCAAAAATAACAGTGGTGAAGTGGATTTCCTTCTGTATATGTTTGAACATGTCTGTAGGGAGTATCAAGACTATAGTAATTCTATTTTCTACTCATTCTTTCAGAAAAGAGGCATCAGTTGATTGATGGAACTGTTGACTGTTTTCTTAACTTGCAAGGTACACAATTGGCTTAAGGAAAGAAGATTAAATTTGAGATGCTGTTTTCCTGTACATATAATTTGGGCATGTAAAAGGTGTGGAAAACTGATTAGTGTACTTGTTTAGGGCTTGAGTCATACTTTGCATAATCCCCAAGATTCCCGAGATCATCTCTGTGTGGTAACACAGCAGGACAAATTCTGGAACAATATCCTTTTTTTTCCATGAGAACTGCCATGTATGTATCCATGTTAATTTATTCCATCATCATGACATACTTTTTAACTAGAGTTTGGGGTATCCTTAACTCATTTTTGAAAGTTACAGATGAAGCAGCTTGCTTTTGTTGTGACTTCAGGTTGTTCTTTTGTGTGTTCTGCTCTACGACCTTCCTGTAATTGTCAGGCTGGTAGCGTAGTGCACCTTGGCATGCCCCTTAGCCTGTGCATGCTGTGAAAGAAAGAAGCTTTGAAGGATTGCTTTCCTAGTCTCTCGTGGCTCAGTAGGAGCTCTTGTTGTCTGAGCACCTTAGCTGTGTAGTCTGCGCTGTAAACTCGGCTCTCTGAACAACTTGTTTCTCCACCTGGTTGGTGCTGTGGAGCAACATGGGAAGCAAGTATAGTGTTCCTGCTTAGGGTGGAAAAAGTGCAGTCGGTTGTAGGCAGATCAAGCAGAATAGGCAGGACGAAATGCTGGGCTCCTAGATAACACAGTAGTGAATTTTGTGGTATTGGCTGAAAAATAACAAATTTCCACAGTGGTGTAGCCATGGAATCCAAGGAGTTCAGAATGATTCTGTGCTCGTGCTTCTCAAGACAATTATTTCAGGTTTCTTGTAGCCTTTTCAAGGCTGTCTGAGTAACTGTAAAGGCTAGAAGCTTCAGCTCTTCAAAACGAGAACTAAACATAAATACTGAATAACAGAAATTTTCGAAGAGAAATCCGTGATAAAATTTATAGTTACCCAATAACTGCCAATTACTTTGAGTGTTACACCTCTACTCACCACACATATTCAGGAAGTGTTAGAAAAACATCAAAGAAATTATTAATTTAGATTATTACAAAAGCATTTTAGAAAAACATTGTATGTGTTGATGATGGATCTCCAGTCTGCTCACCCGTGTTATATTTGAATTTGCATTTGAAGAGAGAAGTGATGTAAAGGCTTTTGCACATGCAAGTTAAATTCCTAAAATTATTATCTTCTATTTCAGATTTTCAGTTACTATTATTGTTATTCCACAGGGGTTTTAAGTGCAATTTATGCTGGCAGGGTACTCCTCCAGAATACTACTACTACTCCTACTGTACTTCATCCACTGCCTCCTGGGAAAAGAGTTGTCTAGAAACACATAGAGCTTGATTGCTGTCAGGTTTTCTTTGAGAATTCTTGTGGTGGTCTACCTTTCAGCATATGATGTTTTTGTTTGTCATTTACAAAAAATAAGTTTTATAAAAGATTCCCTACTGTGAGTGTAGATCTGAACTTTCAGATGGCTCTTGTAGTCAGTGGAAACTCCTTTCCTTTTAAAATAAAAGGGGTCTGCAGCATTACGGCAGTGGACAGAACTGCATTGTGATCATACAATGTAACTATTTTAGTATTTCTTAAATTACAGCAGGAGAATTCACATATCTCACAGTTGTTAAAACTTGTCTCATTTATCTTGAGGAAGAGTGTGATGTGACACAGTATGTGTCACAAGGACAACAAAGAGCAACCCTTCCTGTAAGCATATGTGTTATTTAATGAATGATAATGTCAACTAAGAGCTGTCCACATACCAAGTAGCCAGATAGTGGAGTGGACTAGATTTCTGGGTTTGTTGTGGTAGTAGTTGTTGTTTGCCCCTTTTCAGAGAAAGAAAGTGCTATTTAGAAAGAGGTGAAAAAAGAAAGGTGTGGTTATTAAATATTCAAAATAATAATAATAAAACAACAAACTCAAGCATTTTCACTCTAAAACTGACATTTTATATATTTTTGAAGATACGTGTTCTATTTTCTTGCCTATGAAAACTAAAAGACTTTCTTAGGAAAGATACAGGAAACTGTTGGAGTTTATTAGTGCATAAGGGTATGTGTATATTTGTGCTGATCCGTTGTACTGCTCCAGACTGGTATTAGAAGTTGAGATAGCAAGTGACAAGCTGCCTGGAGTACCTATACTGTGGGCCACCCACAATTGCACTGAGGTTGAGATAAGTGTGACTTAAACTTGGGACTTTGAATAGCTAATACATTACTCGAGCACCAACTCTGCTGGTGTCTGACTTTCATTTCCATTTTTGAACGCAGCGCTACATTCGCTGCAGTTAAGAATTCAACTGAGAAGTAACGTTGGAAAGGCTTTTGAAACTTAGCAATAGTAGATGTGTTACAAGGGCTATGTCATGCGCCACATTCACACAAAGTCTTTGTGAATCTTTATTTAGACTTTAGCTACCTCTTGATTACTGCTGTGATCATGAACCACAAGTGAGACGAGCATTTGTTGACTCAGACTGTATTTGCCTTCTAGGAGTCCTTGGGTATTGAAGTTCAAATAGACCTTTGCTTGTTGAATACAAGAATCCTGAAATGGAAACAGGGTTTTTTGTCACTAATCAAATCAGTATGAATATTATAGGTGCTTTACAAAAATGTTAAATAGATGCTTGTCGTAAGCCTATTGAGGACTCTTTAAATTCTGTTTAACTCTTGTCACGTTTCCCAAAAACTAATTCCAAATTCTTGGATTTACAGTGATGTAAAGAGGAAAGATTTTTAACCCCTCTTACTGGAGGAGTATTTTAGGATAATTGTGCTACTTTGTTATTTACAACATGCTAGAAGAGGTTGGAAAACTAAGACATGCATGCTTAGTGATAGCTTCAGACTTCTCTTCAAAATGCTCAGAATTTAGCTGGGAGTAAATATGTAACATTTTCGTTTTATGCAGGTCAGATTAATTAAAGTTATGCCTACATGGTACCATGGTGAAACTGTGTAAAGGTCCGAATTAGCACATTCTGGTGAAATATATTAAGTGTTTTAATATCAGAATTTGAGACACGGTGATTCCTACTCTTGTGTTTAAGCCATTGGCTCTCTTGATAATCATAGAATCGTTTAGGTTGGAAAAGACATTAAGATCACCAAGTCCAACCATAAACCAAGTCCACCTCTGAACCCTGTCCCTAAGTGCCACATCTACATGCCTTTCAAATACCTCCAGGGACAGTGACTCAGCTACTTCCCTGGGCAGCCTCTTCCAGTGCTTGATGACCCTTTCAGTGAATAAATCTTTCATGATATTCAATCTAAACCTCCCCTGGCATGACTTGAGGCTGTTTCCTCTTGTCCTATTGCCTGTTACTTGGGAGAAGAGACTGACTCGCACCTCGCTACAACCTCCTTTCCGGTAGTTGTAGAGAGCAATAAGGTCTCCTCTCAGCCTCCTTTTCTCCAGGCTAAACAACCCCCGTTCCCTCAGCCACTCCTCATAAGACTTGTGCTTTAGACCCTTCACCAGCTTTGTTGCCCTTCTCTGGACATGCTCCAGCATGAAAGATACCTCAATGTCTTTCTTGTAGTGACGTATCAAAGACTTTGCTAAAGCCTAGGTAGACAATGTCCACAGCCTTTCCCTCATCCGCTAAGCAGTCATCTTGTCATAGAAGGAGATGAGGTTTCTCAAGCAAGACCTGCCTTTTATAAACCCATGTAGGTGCTGTATGATGGCACTCAGGAGGATCTGCTCTGTAGCCTTCCCTGGCACCAAGGTCAGACTGACAGGCCTGTAGTTCCCTGGATCATCCTCCTGGCCCTTCTTGTAGATAGGCATCACATTTCCTAACCTCCAGTCAGCTGGGATAAAATGGTAATTCTTTTACGAGTGCAGCTGGGGAAGGAGGAAAAGTTGTTGTAATGGCTTAAAAGATAATTGATTGTGCTTTCTTTCTTACAGAAAATGCCAGAAGCCTCAGAAGACCATAATCATTGGAAGGCCTGTTGACTTCTGTTTTTGGGTAATCTGGAACATCATCAATCTGGCATGGCGCAGGGCAGTCAACAACTCGACGTGCAGGTACTCCATGATCTCCGACAACGTTTCCCTGAGATACCTGAAGGGGTGGTATCTCAGTGTATGCTTCAGGTATGGTAAAGAGATTTTTTAAGAGTATGTGTATTTTATTATTATACTGTGAAAGTTCCTTTTAGCAGTATACATGGAACATAGGTTTTTATTCTTCTGGTTTTGTTTTGAAAGGGTGGAAGACTCCACTACTTGCATTTTTGTCCTGTCTTTTATGTACAAAGATTTTATCGTTCTTTACTTATGATTGTGGGGTTTTTTTTGCCATTCTTCCTTGTCTACGTGACCTGTGACTGTATGGTTACAGGGAATAAGGAAAGTAGCTAATGGGATGATTATTGATGATGACTTAAATAAATAACATACATATACTGGAGGAGATTTTAGCAAACAATGATTCATTCTTCCAAGATAAGGAACTGGCCTTAGCTAGGAATCCAAAGATTTTCTGTCTTCATGGCATCTTTTTGCCACAGCTGTCCAAAGGTTTATTTTTTCTTCTCTGTCTCCAAGTCAGGTAGAAGTTTTTTTTTGTTTGTTTGGTTGGTTGGTTGGTTTTTTTTCCTTTAAATTTCTTTCCTTCACCTTCATCTAAAATCACAGACATAATAATTTTTCAAAGTAATGGTCGTCTAGGAAAGCCTTCTGTTAATGGGAAGATTCAGAAGTGGAGTAGAAACAAGGAAGATCGGATTTGGCTTTATGTGGCCATGGCTAAAATGGAACTTAATGTGGTAAACTGCTGCATATGAAAGTAGTGAAGCTGTATTTGCATCCTAGCTGTCCCTGGCAGAAGAATAGGTATACTGATAACTGTGGATTTAATTTTTGATTATGTGTCTTCTAAACCATACAAATACAAATTAATTGCTTTCAGACAAACATAAAGCAGGGAAGCCCTGCAATATAAAGCTTTACTTATCCTGAAAGACATCTTTTCTGTGCTGTTAAGTATATGATCCTTTTGATGAATTGTGTTGAAGTCATAGACATCTTGAGGCTTGAAGGGGGAGCAGGGCAATATCTGGCTTGCCTGTGACAAGCCGTGGGATGATAGGTAATGGTTAGAGGGACAGGGTGCTAGCAAGGGCATGCAGCGGTTGCTCTGAGATGTGCTGGCTACACTGCAGCATACTTGAAGTCTTACAGAGACAAGCCAGGGACTCCTGAGGTAATAGAAGCCAGGAAGGACACACCAATGAAATACCCCAAAGGAGTTAAGGGGTGTTTCTTTAAGAAGGTGACATGGCCAACAGCCCAGCTGAAGCGCCCCTACACCAATGCATACAGCATGGGAAACAAACAGAAGCTGGAAGCCACTGTGCTGCTAGAAAGCTACAATCTGGTTGCCATTATTGAAACCTGGTGGGATGAATCCCATGACTGGAGAGCTATGACTGATGGCTACAGGCTGTTCAAAAGGGACAGGTGAGGAAGGAGGGGCAGGGATGTTGCACTGTACATGAAGAAAGGAATAGAGTGTGAAGAGTTGTCCTTGAAGAGTAGCCATAAGCAGGTTGAAAGCCTATGGATAAGAGACCAAGGCAACAAAAGGAACCTGATGGATGGTGCCTACTGCAGGCCGCTTGATCAAGGGAAGCCTGTTGGTGAAGCCTTCTTACTCCAGCTACAGCAGGCACTGTGCTCAGGCTCTTATCCTGCGGGGGGCTTCAGCCACCCTGGAGTCTGCTGGAAAAGTAGCACAGCAAGCTGTAGGCAATCCAGGATACTCCTGGAGGGCATCAAAGATAACTTCTTAAGACAGATAATAGACCGCCCCACCAGAGGAGATGCAATGCTGCACCAGATGGTCACCAGCACAAGTGATCTAATTGGTGATGTCAAGATTGGAGGCAGCCTGGGGCTGCAGTGATCATGCACTGGTGGAGTTCGCAGCCCTGAGGGATATGGGTCGGGGCAAGAGTAAAGTCAGGACCTTGAATTATAGGAAAGTAAACTTCCAGCTCTTCAAGGCGTTAGTCAATAGGACTCCAGAAAAAACTGCCCTCAGGGACAAGGGAGCAGAACAGAGCCTGGCAGATATTAAGGATGCTTTCTGTAGAGTGTAAGAACTCTTGATCCCCAGGTGTAAGAAATCAGGAAAGGAAGGCAAGAGACCAGCATGGCTGAGTGGAGACCTATGGGTCAAGCTAAAGGGCAGGAAGGGAATACACAGGCAGTGGAAGCAGGGATAGGTATCTTGGGAAGAGCATAGGGAGGCTGCCTGGCTGTGTAGGGATGGGGTCAGGAGGGCTAAGGCATGGCTGGAGCTGAACTTGGCAAGGGATGCAAAGAATAATAAAGGCTTCTGTAGGTATGTCAACCAGATAATCAAAGGCGTAACCCCTGAGCCAAGACTGGCAAACTGGTAAGAACGGATGAGGAGAAAGCTGAGGTACTCAATAACTTTTTTCCCTCGGTCTTCACTGGCACCCTCTCTCCCCACACCTCTTGAGTGGATGGACTGCAAGGCAGGGGCTGGGGAAAAAGTCCCTCCCACTGTAAGAGAAGACCAGATTCGTGACCAGCTGAGGAGTCTGAACATACAGAAGTTTATGGGACCTGATGAGATGCATCCCAGAGTCCTGAGGGAATTGGCTGATGTAGTTGGCAAGCCACTCTCCATGATATTTGAAACTTCATGGCAGTCAGGTGAAGTCTGTGGTGACTGGAAAAAAGGAAACGTTGCACCCATTCTTAAAAAGGGTAGAAAAGAGGACCCTGGAAGCTACCGACCTTTCAGCCTCATCTCTGTGCCTGGGAAGATCATGGAACAGATCCTTTTAGAAGCTATACTAAGGCACCTGGAGGGCAGGGAGGCGATTCAAAACAGCCAGAATGGCTTCACCAAGGGCAAGTCCTGCCTGACCCACCTAGTGGCCTTCTGTGGTGGAGTGACTACACCAGTGGACAAGGGAAGAGCTACAGTAGCATCTGTCTGGACTTCTATAAGGCCTTTGACACAGTGCCCCACAACATCCTTCTCTCTAAATTGGAGAGAGATGGATTTGATGGGTGGATTGCTCAGTGGATGAGGAATTGGTTGGATGGTTGTGTCCAGAGGATAGTGGTCAGTGGCTTAATGTCCAGAGGGAGATTGGTGACAAGTGGTATCCCTCAAGGGCCTGTCCTGGGACCAGTACTGTTCATCCAGTGACATAGGCAGTGGGATTGAGTGCATCCTCAGCAGGTTTACAGATGACACCAAGCCCAGTGGTGTGGTTGACACACCTGAGAGATGGGATGCCATCCAGAGGGACCTGGATAGGCTGGAGAAATGGGCCCGTGTGAACCTCATGAGGTTCAACAAGGCCAAGTGCATGGTCCTGCACATGGGTTGAGGCAACTCCCAGTATCAATACAGGCTGGGACATGAAGGGATTTAGAGTAGCCTTGTGGAGAAGGATTTGGTGGTACTGATAGATGAAAAGCTGGACATGAGCTGACAACGTGTGCTTGCAAGCCAGAAAACCAACTGTATCCTGGGCTGCATCAAAAGAAGTGTGGCCAGCAGGTCAAGGGAGGGGATTCTGCCCCTCTGCTTTGCTCTTGTGAGACCCCACCTGGAGTACTGCATCCAGCTCTGAGGCCCCCAACATAAGAAGGACATGGACCTGTTGGAACAAGTCCAGAGCAGTGCCATGAAGATGTTCAGAGGGATGGAGCAACTCTCCTACGAGGACAGGTTGGGAGAGTTGGGGCTGTTCAGCCTAGAGAAGGCTCCAAGAAGACCTTATTGCAGCCTTTCAGTACTGTTTTGAGATTCCTGTCTTGGCGCTGTGGTGCTTGTTCTGGTTTTAAATTTTTCTGTGGTAAGTCTGGATATTCCGGTTGACCACTGGGGTCTAGAAATGGAGTAGTCTGGGAGAAGTATCCCTGGAGTGAGAGCCATACGTAATTAAGTGCTAGACTGTCTTCTGTCATGTTCAGTAGTAAGTCTTCACCTGAAAAGATGCTGAATATGTGTGTTTGTCTGATAGTGAAATCACATGAAATTATGGGAAGGTCATCTTCACTTTAGTATTAAGACTGACTAGGTATCTGTCCCTTAGAATAGAAGTGTTTTCCTTTAGAAAAGAAAGACTTTTCAACCAACTGGAAAGGCTGTTGAAAATTGTACGGCAAGGCCACATGGGTATTAATATGTATATGAACTATATGAAGTGATAGTGTTTAAAATAGAAATGGAACAGTTATTAATGTACACTCCTTAGAATGGTAGTCTTCACACACTAAGGAAGGTGGGGGTGTATGTGTATTTATGTAAATATATACACAGTTGTTCTGGTAGGAGATGCTTTATGTCACAGAAGGTGCCAATCCTGGCTCACACATAACAAAGTTAGGGTGCTGAGGGCCAGATGTAGTTGACCTTTAAGTGAAGTTATTTTTTTTTCTTTAACTACTGTTTAAATTAAAAACTGAACCACAGCTGGTACAGGCTGTTGTATGGGAAACTGGGGAGGAAAAAAATCCACAATCTGGAATGCTTTATAGTGATTTTACTCTTTTGGAAAAGCTATCATTCATGTCATTCTTTTAACAAGTCTAGATTAAGCTAAAATGAGTGGAGCGGGGAAGAAGGGAAAGGAAATTCCCCAGTATACATTTGATTTGATTCATAATTTATCGTCTGTATAGTTTCAACTGCTGGCACCACATAACAAATCAAACATTTGCAGGAGTTACTTGGTTTCCTCGCTGATGTATGAATAAACCTTTTTTTAACCTTGAGCCTGAAATTCTTAAGAGCAGTTGAAATTGTCAGAATTGTAAGGTGCTTTATGGAATTGCCAGTACTTTTTCAAGCAATACTTATTCTGACTTCATTTTTAAGGCACTAAATTCTGTTCTACCAAGAAAAGCTGGTTTAAAATGTTGGGCTTTTAAACTTTCAAGTAAAGTAATGTACTCAGGTAAACAGTAAAATAAAGGTGAAAACAATAAACACTCAGGTAAACATTAACATTTCATCTGCCTTTTGCAGTTTGCAATTTTGATCTGGTTTAATTTGATCTGTGGTATTAGAAGTAGTTAATTGTACATATCTGTTCCTAGCAAAAGATGCCAAGAGGTGTAACTATTGCTTTCCCTAAAACTGGACTTATTTTTTTAAAATGTCATACCATGTGTTGCCATAGCATTTTTCTAGATGTATATACTACTTGAATACTATGACCTAGTATGTATTACCCTTGTTTCAAAATTCATGTCTGTGAAATGTTATTCCTAGTTGTGTTCGAGCTAGGCTTGATTGCAGCTTCAGTTGAATGCTTGTTGAATGCTGAACCATGGCTTTTTCTTTTGCTATTTGACTGTAACAGCTGTCCATTCTTACTCCTAGAACAACAACAACCTAGATGCCTGTTGTCGAGCCCTCGCACAGGAGAGCAACAAATACTTATATATGGAGTACCATAGTCCTGATGACACCAGAATGAATAGAAATAGCCTTTTGCACATTAATCTGGGTATTCATCCTCATACCAGCTATCATGCAGGGGATGGAGCTCAACTTAATGGTGGTCGTACACTGGTACACAGTTCAAGTGATGGACATATTGATCCACAACGCACAGCAGGTAAACAGCTGATATGCTTAGTTCAAGAACCACATTCTGCTCCCGCTGTTGTGGCAGCTTCTCCTAGTTACAATCCATTTTTCATGAATGACCAGAATAGAAATGCAGCTACTCCTCCTCCACAGCCACCTCCACAGCCATCTTCCATACAACCAGGAATGAACACGTCTGCTATGCAAGGCCCTCCTCCCACGTATATGCACATACCTCGGTACAGTACAAATCCCATTACTGTTACAGTATCACAAAACCTCCCCTCTGGACAGAGTGTACCCAGAGCTCTACAAATTCTTCCACAGATTCCAAGCAATCTTTATGGGACTCCTGGCTCTATTTATATAAGACAAACATCTCAAAGTTCTTCAGGACGACAGACTCCTCAGAATACACAGTGGCATTCATCGCCACAGGGCCCAGTTCCACATTATACTCCCCGTCCTTTACCTGTGTATCCACATCAACAGAACTACCAACCTTCTCAGTATTCTCCTAAACAACCCCAGATCCCTCAGTCAGCTTTTCGATCGCCACCACCATCTCAGTGTCCCTCTCCCTTTGGCTCTCCTCAACACCAAGTTCAACCTCCTCAGTTGAGTCATCAGAGTTCACATGTTTTCATGCCTCCTAGTCCTTCAACTGTCCCACCCCATCCATATCAGCAAGCATCCCAGACTTTTCAAAAACAGGGCGGTCACTCTGTATCGTATCTTCCTCCTTTTGCTGGACCTAGTTTATCCAAAGGTTCCATGAATAAAATAGAAATTACAGTTGAGCCACCGCAAAGGCCTGGGACTGCAATGAACAGAAGTCCTTCACCAATAAGTAATCAACCATCTCAACGAAACCAGCACCCGCTGTATGCAGCCACTACTCCTCCTTCAAGCTCTCCATCAAGAGGTATGTCGGGTCAACCCAAACCTCCATTTAGTGTTAATCCAGTATATATTACCTACACTCAACCAACTGGACCTACAGGTGCACCAACACAGTCTCCTCGGGTAATGGTATCTCAACCAAACCCAACCATTTTTAAAATCACAGTAGGTCGAGCACCGACTGAGAATCTTTTAAATTTAGTGGACCAAGAAGAGCGTTCTGCAGCACCAGAGCCTATTCAGCCTATTTCTGTAATCCCAGGATCTGGAGGAGAAAAAGGAAGCCATAAGTATCAGAGAAGTTCTAGTTCTGGATCAGATGACTATGCTTACACTCAAGGTAAATGTTTCACCCTGCAAATTGTATGATTGTAAAATGCATTTTCAGCTTGATTTTGCTACTTGCTAAGTGACAATTTTTGAACCTGTGCAGAGAATAATAGAAATTGCACCAAAAATCATCTAATAAAAGAGTTTGTTATGATTTAAAAAAAAAAAAAAAGCCAAATTTCAGTTTAATGCATGAAGATTTTTGAGGTTCTTAAAGTTGATATACTTTTGATGTTAGAGGAATTTTTTAAAAGAAAACAGTACAGCTAACAACAGTAAATGGTTTGTTCATATACTGTATGTCTGGTTTGTAAATTCTGCATTGAAGAACTGAGTCATAAGTTTACATGTGGATTTTATTAATTTTTGTATTTGTTTTCTACTCTGGTGCTTTATAAAACCTGAAGCACTAACCTTTGCAGGCAATTTGAGTCCCGTTTATTTAGTTTACATTGAAGAGTATTAAGTCAAAGAGGAGAGAGAGGTAGGATTGCAGCTAAAATTACTTCGTGTGTCAATACAAATCATAATTTTGGTTTTGAAAGGTATAAAAATAATTATTTTGAAGAACTTAATCAGAAGACATTCGAAACAGGAGGAAGAGAGCAGAGAAATTTTAGGATAAATGTTCTGCTGCATAGGGATAGAACATAGCCTTAATGCCATGTATAAATGAAGAATTAAGTAATTTATTAAGAAAAAAAAGGTGAAATCTAACCTTTAGCTGAAAACTGCTTGTGTCAGAGAAATCTGCTTCATAGATTTGAAGCATTTAAAATTGAGCAAATGAATCAGTCTGCAATCATTCAAACCAATCATTTGGGATAATGACAGAATAATAATCAGCAGCAATTATTTAAAGAATGTGCTTTGTTTCTGGATTTGTGTTTGGAAAAGAGTCTATTTCTCCGTTGCTCCTTCTAGCCTTTCGTTCACTCTAGAGAGCTGAAATAATGGTTATCATGCTGCCTCATAGTTCGTGATTTCTTGGTTCGCTCTGTGTCTTTTGATCTATTCTAACTAATCAACAAAGAGCTGTTCTGTACCTGGTAGACACAATTAGAAATCTTATTTAGAGAAAATGAACACTAATAAGTCTGTAAACTCCTAGGCCTTATCCTTTGTTTGGTAGTGTCCCTATTACAGTTTCATTGAAGATTGTCAGTTAGGTGAGAAAATGATACGGAGCTTCACGTAACTGAGAAGAACTTATTCTGAAATGTCGAAATCTGGTTTTGGCTTTGTATCTTTGACTAGATTTGTGTATTTGGAAAACAAAACCAATAGAACTAGTTACATGCTAGTATATGCTTTTTGGGGCATCTGCTTTTGTGGCAATACCTACCGCAGCTGGGACTTCGTTATATCCTTTGGTATTGCTGCATTCTGAACTCTTGATAGGAATAACTTGTAGAAGAATAAACATTATATTCTTTACTATCACAAAGGAATCCTAAAGAAGAGTATATGTAACAGCTTAATATAGTGAACAAATTTACTTAATTTTCTTTTCAATCTGAACCCTTGAGAAATGTGTTACCAAAAATCCATTCTGATATCTGTATTTCCACTGTTTCTTTGTAGTGTGAGTCATGTTTGATGAATTCTACTAGAGTATGATGCAAAACCATGTAATGTAGTCATATCAGATGTTAAATTGGAGGATTCACACAAAGACAAGGTTTGATAGTAATAGTGGAAAATCATACAGCCTGGTAGCTGTACTTTGGTGTGGGTTTTTTTTTCAATTTTGTGACCTCTGAAACTCTGCTTGGATGACTTTTGCTATTTCAAAAAGCAGAGAACAGTTTTGTTCAATAATACGGGTGCCTGTATTATGAAAACATCTGATGTTATTCTTGGATAGGATATTCAGTGTTTATTCTTTGGCCTTGAATTTGTGGATCCATACATAATCCGAAGTATAGTGCTACTGTTTTTGCCTAGAATACTGACATCTGATAAAAAACACTGTCGTTTTTATGCTCCTGACTGGTTGGTTGGTTGGTTTTTTTTATCGTCCCCCAGTAACCTGTCATATTGATGCTTATTTTTCTAACTTTTTTTTTTTTTTTTTTTAGGTAGCATGCAAATATCCTTGAGATGTTATGTGGTTTTACTTTGCCTGTGTTTGATAGGGTTGAAGAAAAGGGCAGGTGCTGGCTGGTGCTTTGTATGAAATAGCATTTTGCAGATTCTACATCGTCTTCATACATTTGAATAGTTTGCTGGAACAGTGTTATATGAGCAGCGTGCTTGTCAGAATACCCACAGCAAATCTGTCTTATTTTTCCCCATCCTAGTAGACTTTAATCAGATAAAACCAGCCAGATCAGGAAGTGCTAAGCATCACACACTTGGCCAGTTTTACGTCATGATGAAATGCTGAAAAACGTTGTCTTGCAAAAACTGAATATTATTTTCTAGCTTGTCAAAATTCTTTCTTTCACTGTTCTGGGAGCCCAACATCAGCGTGTGACTACAAGTCATAAATTTCAGTACCACGACAAAATTGTGAGAGAATGATTAACAGCAGAGAGAGGCTAAAGGACAGCAAATCAGCTCTGTTGTAGAATTAAAGACTCTGAAGCACCTGAGCTGCCCCCGCTTCTTATTTTCTGGATTCTCTAGTCCGTTTTATTGAAGTTCTATAGTTCTGCCTTTGAGCACTGGGAAAGTTATAGTATTGAGAATTACAGTACTCTCTGAAAAGCTAAGACTACCTAAAGTTATTATAGCATCATCTGTAATCGCAGTGAATTCAGGACTGACATTTGGCTAATGTCTTAAGGCTAGTGTGTCAGCTGCTATTGAGCAGCAGATATGAAGTGTGTGTTACCTTCTGATCTTATCTCTGGTGTTTATTCTTTTTGTCAGTACAGTATTAATATAACTAGGTTGCTGTTTCATCCTGAGAAGCTGTCTCCTTGTACAGGTGCCTTTGTATTTTTGAGACGAGAAAGACCAAATGCAAAAAAAGAAGCTTTGACCAAAATGGTAATATCAACTTCAAGTTACTGTCTAAACTGTGTTTTTATTCTGGAAGAACTTTGTTCTAAATTGTAGTTCATTTGGCATGAAAGCATCTTCACACTGATATTTGGCTGCATGTTTTTGATCACTTTTTTTTTTCCAGAAAGGTCACTCATGAATCTTACGCATAAGTTAAGAATTCAGTTTTCCGTGCTTTTGTGTGTTAGTAACTATTTCTCCCATGTAAAATATTAGCCTTGCTGTTACATCAACGAGCAAGGATGGAGAGATTAGCAAAGGAACTGAAGCTTGAGAAAGAAGAGCTTGAACGCCTGAAAGCCGAAGTCAATGGTATGGAGCATGATCTAATGCAGAGGCGGCTTCGAAGAGTTAGCTGTACAACTGCAATTCCAACAGTAAGCAATTTGTTAGTATTTTAAATCAAGATATAACATTTTTTTTTTTATGTTTTCATGAGCTAAAGTATTATACAAAAGAATACTTTGGGGTATAAAATCTTTAATCTTTGGAAATGATTTTTTTGTAAGTTCTTTGCTTGTTGTAAGCCAGTTCATATAATTTAAGAAACGATATGTGTCCAGCTTTCTTAGTGTTCACAACAGAATTTCTGATTCTTATATACGTGTCCTTTTTCTGGATCACAGAACTGAATGGATAGTTACTTTCCTAATAACCTATAAAAGTGTGTGTCCAAGTGTATTTAAAGAGCCCAAGCCATATACAACTTAGTGTTCATGCATCAAAGTTTCACTTTTTTTTTAAAAAAAGGTATTTTTTTACATTGAGGTATTTTGTTGTTTGAGTAGTTGAGTCTCCTAAACAATCTATTTCCTATTTACAGTATGTGCCAAGTAACTTTAAGTGGCGGTATTGCCTCAACAGTTGGCACCTCTCTCTTTTCCTTGTTGATTCTTCCTGTCTGTGTGAATTCCACCTGCAAGTGACTCTAGCCCAAACATCTGTGTGGCTTTGATAAGAGAATTCATCTGACTGAAAAATAGCTTCCACTTTGTGCAGTTGTTAACCAAATTAGTTTAGACTTACTCACTGTGTTGACATAAACAATGCACACAGATGTAGGCTGGAAGGCATAGTAGGAACTGTTAGCTGCTTAACTAGTATGGCTGCTCACCTGTCTCAGGGCAGCATTTGGCAGGTATGTTCCTGGGAGGAATATAGGGGCACTGTCTGGGTGTGCAAGGATGAGGTTAGGAAAGCCAAAGCCCAACTGGAGTTGAATCTGGCACAGGATGTCAAAGACAAAAGAAGGGCTTCTATTAGTACGTTGGTGACAAAAGAAAGACTGGTGAAGATATGGGCCCATTGCTTAATGAGATCTGGTTACGTAGGACATGGAACAGGCTGAGATACTGAATGCCATCTTTACCTCAGTCTTCACAAGCCTTCAGAAATCCCGAGTCTCAGGGACCTGGGGAAAAGTCTGGAGCAAGGAAGGTCGTATATTCTTGGTGGAAGAGGATCAGGTCAGGTCTGCTTAAGCAAAGCAGACATACATGAGTTTGTGGTCCTACATGGGATGCACCCATGAGTGCTAAGGAAGCTGGCAGAAGCCATTGCAAGGCCACTCTAGATAATCTTTGATTGATTCTATGATCGATTCTATGATTTTGTTTTTTGGGAGAAGTTCCCAAAGACTAGATGAGAGCAAATGTCACTCCTGTTTCAAGAAGGAGGACCCAGGAAACTACAAGCTGGTCAGCCTCACCTTGATCACTGTGAAAGTGATGGAGCAGCTAATCCTGGCATATCAAGGACAAGAAAGTGATCAGCAGTAGTCAGCGTAGATTCACCAAGGGGAATTCAAGCTTGACCAATTTGATAAACTTATAGGGTGAAAAGACTGGCCTGGTAGATGAGGGGAGAGCAATGGTTATTGTCTACCTAGACTTCAGTAAGGCTTTCAACATTGTCTCCTGTAAGATTTTCATAGAGAAGCTGATGAAGTATGGGCTGGATGAGCAGACAGTGAGGTGGATTGAAAACGGGCTAAACAGCTAAGCCAAGAGTGTGGTAATCAGTGGCACAAAGTCAGATTGGAGGCCAGTTACTAGTAGTGTACCGCAGGTTGCAGTACTGGGTCTGATCCCATTTAACATCTTCCTTAATGATCTGGATGCTGGGGTGGAATGTACCCTCAGTAAGCTTGCTGATGACATAAAACTGGGAGAGTTGTGCTGCCATTCAGAGGGACCTCAACAAGCTGGAGAAATGGGCTGGCAGGAACATCATGCTATTCAGCAACGGGAAGTACTAAGTCATGCACTTAAGGAGGAACAACCCCATGCACCAGTATAAGCTGGGGGCCAACCAGCTGGAAAGCAATTTTGCAGAAAAGGCCCTAGTGGTCTGGTGGTGACCAAGCTGAATATGAGCCAGGAATGAGGCAAAGAAGGCGAATGATATCCTGAGCTACATTAGGAGTGTTGCCAGCAAGGGGAGAGAGGTTACCCTTCCCCTTTATTGAGCACTGGTGAGGCAACACCAGTACTGTGTCCAGGAGTGGGCTCCCCAGTACAAGAGAGAGATATGGTCATACTGGAGAGTCCAGTGAAGTGCCACAAAGATGATTAAGGGACCAGAGCATCTCTCCAGTGGGGACAGGCTGAGAGAACAGGGACTGTTCAGCCAGGAGAAGAGAAGGCTCATGGGGGATCTTAGTCTCAGGCGGGAAGGAGGGTGTGAAGAGAATGGAGCCAGGCTCTTTCCACTGGTGCCCAGTGACAGGATCAGAGGCAGTGGGCACAAAGTACAACACAGGAGGATCCCTCTGAATGTCAGGAATGACTTTTTTTTTACTCTGTGGTTGACTGAGCACTAGCACAGGTTGCCCAAATCGGTTGTGGAGTCTTCATCCTTGGAGATATTCAAAAGCTGTCTGCCATCTGGGCCAGAGGGATTGGACCAGATGACCTCCAGAGGTCACTTCCAACCTCAAACATTCTGTAACTTTGTGATTCTGTCTGTGATGCTGGAGTGTATCATAGAATAGGTTAATTACTCCTACATATATGTTAATAGTCACTGCTGCTAGCATAAGGAAACACTGTATTACAGTAATTTTGGGTTTCTTAATGCTATGCAAATATATGGATTTAACTGATTATTCTGTTAAGAATAATTAATGTTTCAGCATTGCATGATTTATATATACTGGGTTAGAACGTTTGGCATATTGGAGCTCCTTGGGGTGATGCAAATAAACTTCTGACCTTATTCAGTTATAATCAAATAATAATTAATGTGAACTGCAGCTTGTATTCTGTTTCATGATCATCTTGCTGTAAACTAATGTAGCAAGTCATCAATTTATGCAGAATTTTATAGGTGTGTGGTTTTCTAAATTTGAGCTCAGCTGTGTCTTAGTAATGAATTTTAATATGAAGTAACTTGTTCATTTTTGTTGGTTTGTTTTGTTTCCCTCCTCAAATGCCAACAGAATGTTTTTTTGAGGGAATAAATTGGGTAGGGGGGGACGAGACAGACGGTGGAATCCTGGCATTTTTTTCAGTGCCTTATCTATACTCAGTTTCTAATAAATTCATCAACAAAGGTAGAGCAATGTTATTTCTGTGTCGGATAAGATACTGACTTTACCACAATTACTATTTTGGGTTGTTTCTTTCTAGCCTGAGGAAATGACCAGATTGAGAAGCCTCAACAGACAGCTTCAGATAAATGTTGACTGTACACTGAAAGAAGTTGATCTCCTTCAATCTAGAGGTATAGAATTCATTGTTTTTTGAAAACATAATTTAAATACGGGCGAGAGTGTTGCAGATGACACCAAGTTGGGCAGGAGTATGGATCTGCTTGAGGGTAGGAATGCTCTACAGAGGGATCTGGACAGGCTGGATCAGTGGGCTGAGGCCAGCTGTATGGAGTTCAGCAAGGCCAAGTGTCAGGTCCTGCACTTGAGTCACAACAACCCCATGCAGTGCTACAGGCTTGGGGAAGAGTGGCTGGAAAGCGGCTCATCAGAAAAGGACCTGTGGGTGTTGGTGGAGAGCTGGCTGAATATGAGCCAGCAGTGTGCCCAGGTGGCCAAGAAGGCCAACAGCATCTTGACTTGTATCAGAAATGGCCAGCAGGACTAGGGAAGTGATAAGCCCTGGTGAGGCCGCACTTCAGTACAGTGTCCAGTTCCGGGCCCCTCACTACAAGGAAGATAATTGAGGTGGTGGAGCATGTCCAAGAGAAGGGCAATGAAGCTGGTGAAGGGTCTCGAGCACAAGTGTTATGAGGAGCGGCTGAGGGAACTGGGGTTGTTTAGCCTGGAGAAAAGGAGGCTGAGGGGAGACCTTATCGCTCTCTACAATTTCCTTGAAGGAGGTTTTAGCAAGGCGGGGATCAGTCTCTTTTCCCAACTAATAAGCGACAGGATAAGAGGAAATGGCCTCAAGTTGCACCAGGGGAGGTTCAGATTGGATATTAGGAAAAAATTCTTCACTGAAAGGGTTATTAAGCTTTGGAACGGGCTGCCCAGGGAAGTGGTTGAGTCACCATCCCTTGGAGGTATTTAAAAGGCGTGTGTATGTGCTGCACAGGGACATGGTTTAGTTGTGGACTTGACAGTATTACGTTAACGGTTGGACTTCATGATCTTAAAGTTCTTTTGCAACCTAAATGATTCTGTGATTCTAATATAGTATGTGATTGAATGTGGATACTTGGACTCTTTAAAGTTCAATCTTGATTATCAGTATCAATTTACCTCTAAAAAGTGTCTTTTTCAGTCGCAACGTGATGAACATGACTTGCTAATATTTCTGTTAGGCAAATTAAATTACATTGCCAAGAAAGTGGTGACTTAAAAGTGACTTTTGCAAGAGCAAATAAAAAAAAAAAATCCTTAGTGAAGGTTCTTCACTTAGTTATTTTACTTTTTGCTAACAAAGGTTCTGACCAAGTAGTACAAAATAGAACTACAGGTTGCAACCAAGTTGGCGAACGGAATCTACTTAGGTCTTTAAAAATTCTCTGTGACAGAAACTTGATATAAATACAGTCAAATAGATTAAAATATTCATAGTCATCCTTTTTTACCAGGAATATGTCCTGCAGAAATATTTACATTTTCACATATTTTTAAAAAATACAGAACATTGAGCGGGAGTTGATTCTTCAATATGGGATAGCCTGCTAAATATTACTAGAATTGACACAAAACTGAAAATATGTGACAAAAGACAACTCAGGATATAGCTAATATATGGCATCATAATAAAAAGGTGTATAAAATCTGAAGCCTCTAGGTGTTCATATCACTGGTGTATATATGCATGTATATATGCATGTAAATAACATGTATATGCATGTAAATAACGTTGGAGTTATGCTTTCTTAATTTCTTTTCTGACAGGGAACTTCGATCCGAAAGCCACGTGTAACTTCTATGATAACATAGAGCCTGGTCCTGTTGTGCCACCAAAGCCATATAAAAAGGGTAGGTAAACAAATAAGCATCAAGTTACCTAATCTGCATTGAGAAAGCTGCTTTTTTTTTTTCTTCTTTTTTTTAGAAACCCCTGTGATGACAGGAAGCAATTCTAATTAGTACGGTTTTTCTCTCTATGTAAACCAAGCCAGAACATTTTTATACAAGTGCAGTAATCCTGGCCACAACTTACCTTCCCCAGGCAGGTTGTTGCAAATGAACGATCTATTGATATGTTTATAAATACTGTTATTCGCTATTAGAAACAGAATTGAAAATAAATGAACTTTTACATGTTAATTTGAGCTTCCTAATAATGGAGTTTTTTAAATACTTTTAAGTAAAAATCTGTGTCAGGTTTTTTTAGCTGTCTTCTAATCTGTGTTGTTAGGATTTTATAGTTTAGTTGGCATCTTTTATGCAAATATATGTATAATTTACACTTACATTTTTAATTAGTTTTTAACTTGACTCGTCAAACTTTACCTGTTTTTTGTGCAGAGTATGAATTCCACAGTAGCCCTGAAGTTTTAGCACAGCACAGCAAGAGCTTCAGAAGTTTTAAGGACCAAGACAGAACATATCGGTCTAAAGAGATAACAGTGTCCCACTTGTACAAGTTCATAACATTTTCTGCGCTAATCATATAGTACGTAGGATTCATATCCGGCTGAGAACACTTAAGTTTTATGTAAGCACAGAAGCTATGTATTTAGTCTCACTTTTTTCCCCAGTGGAGATTCAAGAAGTACATCCTGGAGTGCCTCAGCTCACTGTTAGACACCTAGTGGCCACGTAGCTCAGTAGCTCTGAGCTACTTTTAGTAGTGATTTTGTAGCAGAATCCTACTTTTTATCGGAGATATTTTGGAACTTCTTTTTTTTTCTTCCTGAAATCTATTAAAAGAACGGTTTCAAATGTTAGTGGAAGTTTTTAAACTTTGGACATTTTAGCAGAACAATAACAGTCTAGGATCCTGTGCTCTAATATAGAAAAAACAGTGGTCTTTTCTCTGAAAAAGTTATGTGTGATAAGATTTATAATATTGTGTCTCCTCTTACTGTAACTAGCATGTACTAAAATTGTTAGTGGAAAAAAGTCACTCTTCTGAATCAGTAATCATAGTCTGCTTGAAAATCCAATCGTAAATAAGTTTTAGTTGCTGATAAGTATTTCACAAAGGATTTTGCAGCTGAATTTTGAATTCATATAAGGAAATTTTTCTCCTTCTTTTGAAGCAAGTATTTTAGCCTTTGATATAATAAAATGCTTAGTATGTGCTTAAATAAAATTTAAAAGAAAGAGAAGGCCCAGAACATAGGCAATAGTGTCCAGGAAAGACAGTAGCAGCAAGTGAGCAGTGGCATGAAGATAGCTGCCTGGATTCATGTTAAATTGCAGTTGTCATGCAGTTGATTTAAGGCACTACTAGTTTGTGATGCTTGAAGAGATTCTCTTAATGACACTAGCCTATTTGATTTATTATTTCAAAGTAAAATAATATGCAAAAATTGCATGACATAAGTGATTTTATTTCACAATTGGAAAGATAATGTCTTGTGAGGATTTGTACAACTTCCATAAGTAGCTTCCTGTTTCTTTCTGTCAACATATTAGAGCTCGGTTTTAGGGCTGGTGTACTGTACTCTGAGCTGGGCTTTTAATATGGAGTCCTCAAAATAATTTTTTTTTTTTTTCTTAAAAAATTCCATTTCCTTAATATTCAGCTGCTGAAGGCATGGGCAGACAGACAGGTATGAGCAGACCCTTTGTCTGCTCTGTGCTGCCATCTGGCTAGTCAACATGAACACAGTCCCGTGCCCACACTACTTAATTGCTTAGGAGGAATTTGTTGAGTCCAAGCACTATTAATGTGACTACGCAACTTCTGGACTAGAGAGGATTTACATCTAAGCCGGGAGGTTACGTTTATTTTCTTTAAGTGTGTCTTTGAAGACAAACCTAAATACTATTTGCATTAACTTTGTCTTCAGCCGTCTGCTAGATTTCTTAGCAGATAACAGCAATGTGTGCACTTTGAATTACCTCTGAGAGTCCTTTTTTACAACATAAGTTCTCTTTTAATTAAGCTATTCTGCAGATGTTTCTTTAGCAGATGAGCATCTTAACCTTACCTTCTAGGTATGTGTGCTAATGTTGTTTTGAATATTAACATTTTGTAAAACCTTGTTTCACATCCTAGGAGTATTTGTCACTTCTAGTAGATAACCTGAGATCTTGAAGTGGTGGTAGGAGGCATCTGAAAACCAAGTCTTTCTGTGGGTTAATACCTAATGTATGATTTGTGTACATACTGATTTTATGAATGAAAACAGACTTAAGTGCTGCTTCACATACACCCATCCCTGCTGCAAAGCCATGAGGAAGAAAAACAATCATCTTGTTTTGAAACAGGCCTACCATTTTATTTTTATATTGTGTATTCTTCAGCCTGGATAAATGCTAGAAAAAGATGCAGAAAATATATCATCTGTTTGAAGGAACTGAGAAGTAGTCTTTCACTTCAGGTAAAATAGGGTTATTGGAGTTTAGAATTTGGTAATAGTCTGCTGTATGCAAACCTATGAGGTCATTCCTTAACAGGATGGTGTTGTGGCGCCAAACAAACTTTTAATACGTTTTAAGCTATTAAACCTTTAGCAGTATCAGTGACCTAACAGTGGTGACTGCTCTTTTTGTTTATAAGGTGCTGCGGTTAAGTGACTCTTTAAAGAAGTGAAATACTTTAATTATTCAAATTTCACAAACTGAAGTAGAAGTGCTTTAGCAAAAGACCTTAATGTTACTAAGTGGAAAGGTTTCCACATTCATTTTAAGATAGAATGTTTAATGAGGTGACAAACTAGTAGCATGATCTTGCCTTTCATCCTTCTCTTCTGAAATAAGAAAAAAATGTTTTCCTTTGGCTTTTTTTTAGAGCATCAAAGCAGCTCCAAACAGACTCCACGGACTCAGCCAAGAGATGAAGACTTTGAAGGGGCTCCATGGAATTGTGATAGCTGCACCTTTCTAAATCACCCAGCATTAAATCGCTGTGAGCAGTGTGAAATGCCGCGATACACCTGAAAACCAGGAAGGGGCTGCATTGGGTTGAAAACAGGCTCTCACGCCGTCAGCTGTAGGAGAAGGAAACATGGGGAACCTTTCAGTCCATCTGCCCGGCCTTTGCTCGTCAACAATCTCCATATTGCAAGGGGTGGGAGTAATGTGTTATGATGTTTCTGCTTGTGCTACACTAAAAATAAGTAAATTAAGGGTGAAATTCTTTTTTTTATCCCATTGCTGTGAGCAAAGCAGAAAATGAAACCTGAAAATGTAAAAGGATTAATTTTGGAAAGAATGTATACAGGAAAGCAAATAACTACTGGTGTTTAGTCCTGTGGTTATAGTTACTGCTTAGTGGCTCTAAAAAAAAAAAAAAAAAAAAAAACAAACTAAACTGTTTTTGTTTTTTTTTTTAAAAAAAATATTATAGGACTCTTAGTAAAGGTGTGAAATGTTACACTTAACCAGAAAAACTGAAGAGCCAGAGCTGACTTAACCTGGCCACAGCTAGCTGGAAAACAAAGGCTCCCTGTGCTTCTAGATTGTAAGCTACTGAAAAAGAAGACAGGTAAATGCAAGGATAAATTTTGCAATGTATAAAAAACAAGGAGAAGGGTATTTGTAATTGCTGCTTTTTTTCAGGGTAACTTATGTCTACAAAATTTGCTGTTTGAAATAGTAACCTAAGGTGACTAAATGAGATACTGTATGAGTGTTACAGAGAGTTTAATCAGAGGTAGTTTTTTACAATCCCTTTTGCTTGTACAGTGCTCACCTGGCTGTGTCAACACTGGTAATAAACTAAGAATGAATTCTACCATATTATGGATGAAAATACTGCTGCATGCTTTCATTAGGCCGTCGTGTTTCAAAGCTAAAAGTATGCTTTTATATACAACAATCTTCTAAGGCTGTGCTCTGTAGCAGCACAGTGACATATGCCAAACACAGACTACTCCAAATTTGGTTTGGAAGACTTGAGCTCAGCCATGGTTGTGTATGAAAAGAGTTTGTACCCAGTTCCTTAGGCCTTTTCAGCTTCCAATTTGTGAAGAATTCATGATGTTTACAGCACAGAAGGTACTTTGTGCCCCAGTTCAAAGTTAGCTGAAAAATAATTAATCAGTTAGCTCTTCAGTAAAGGTTTATTTGCACATTGTTAATAAACCAGCCTGTATAAAATAGCAGATGCCAGATCCTGAAAAACTACACACTGTATTCTTTTTATTTTGGTCAGGAAATATTTGCTGTAGGTTGAAGAACACAAGACTTGCAACTGAAAATCATACTGGTACTTTTAGGCATATGATATTCTGTAGTATAAAGGTGATGTTCAATTTGTTTGAATGCTTCAGGTTGCTGTAATAAAGCACTCAATACTTGTGAAATCAAATTTGGGTTTGGGCAGCTGAATGATTACGTTTCACAACTTGCAACTGAGTAGGATATTCTTGCATACCAGTCAGGAGCTGGTACAGTGCATTTGAGTTTTTCTGGTGTAACTCTGTCAAGATGCAGAGATGCAACCAAGCGCGTCAGCTGAGTTACGGTAATTGACTTTGCAACTGTGAGGCGACACATGCTAGCTAAACTTTACCAGAAGAGATTTAAACGACTTCATTTTAAATTGTTCTTAGCTCATGGCAGCCACATGCATATGGTCAATTACCACAACTCACTTGATGTGTGATAACATGTTTAGCTGTGGTAGAACAATCATGTGTCTGAATCCTTATTTAAAATCAAGGAGCGTTTGTAAGGGGTGAGTGGAAGAAAACTCGTCTTGACTGCATTGCGCAATCTGCTGTCTTTTCTCCCTGCAGTTTATAAAGATAACAGTAAAAAACAGACTGTGATCTTAGATGAGGAACCAATGTCTTATCTGGCATTTTTCAGTATGTTCTCGCACTAATTAAATCTTCAGCATATTTTTAAGTAAGCTAAGAGATCTCCAGCAATCAGTGTGCACCGCTAATGACCAAAACAAAGTCAAAGGCACCAGAGCTAGTTTCCCTTCCCTCCTGTTACCATGTGGGGAGCTCATCACATGTGGGGAGGGGTAAAAAAATTACTGTCAAATGAAGTTAGAAGGCAAATATTAGTTTTGTTCATGTAAGTGGACAGTCTGACAAAACTGGGATAACTAGAAAACAGATGAGCAGAAGCATTATACCTAGGGTAAGCAGTACCGTTGCTGTTATCAGCTGTATAATGAATTACTCAAAACAATACCAGTAACTTCATGACTTTTCTATCATGATGCCTTTGCCTTTGTATTATTTCAATTTTCAGTTCATTTGTACTTCTGTTGAAGTTCTAGAAGCATTTGTTTTTGCTGGAATTACAAAATGATAGCAACTGAAATGACAGTCAGCAAATGAGAGTAGGTGTGTCATGCATCAATACAGTTGTGCCATTTTCAGACAGAATAGATGCTATTTTGAAGGGGGGGGGGAGAAAAATGCATGCAGTCCAATACTTTCCTGAACTGTAATAACCATAAATGAAGACTTGCTAATCTTAGTTGTAGCTTTACCAATGGAAGAAAAGGAAGGCTGCCATGACAGCATGATGCTTTTTGGAAGACGGAGTGAGTGTCATTAAATTGCAAATTAATTCCTTCATACCAATAATTGTACTCCAGTTTTTCAATTACTCTCATTTGTTGCTTGTACAAAAAAAAAAAACAAACAAAAAAACCCACCCTTCTGTTGTATTTTTTTACTTGTAAATGCCCGTTCTCAGACATTAATAGCAAAGACTTTAAATGGTGCTTGAATATTTTTAGTTTGTTAGAATGTAAACTGTATTTTGAATATTGGAAGATTCATTTTCCTTCTGAAAGCAGGTGATGCTGTTCACACCCCAACTGAATTGTAGATTATGCCAAAAAGATTGGTTTATGTAATATTTATTGAATGCACATAAAACCCTAATGTCAGCTGGCATACAAAATGCACTGTATTGTATAAAACTTTTGTGTGTGTGTGTGAATGGTGGGATGCTGATGCCGTTGTGTTGAGTTAATGCACTACTTGTGTTTTCTTTTTTTCCTTAATGACTGAGCTTTCCCTCAACCATGCTACTAGAGTGGTAGAGTTTGTAACTGACTTGGACATTCAGATATTCAAAATGATTTCACTGTTCATTGAAATTTTATAAAGCTTATTTTCTATTTACTGTGCTATTAAGACGAATTCCCTTTAATGATAGAATACTACTGTAGTTTATTTAGAGTGGGGCTTGTGGAAAATGATTCAGAACATAGTAAACCAAAAGAAATTCTGAACTTTGGATCTACTTTTAATTTCATGTAATTACTAGTCTTGTTTGTTTGGGTGAAGAGGAAAGGGGTGGGAAGTCAAGCAAAAGGAAGTACTTTGTAAAATGTAGTCTTAGATCAGATTGAATTGTGTATCTGTGTGTCTGTGGTATGTGTGTGTTTCCCTTGAAAAATGGGAGGTGTGGTAAAAAGGTGTAATAATTCTTAAAAGAGCTGGTCTCAGTACTTTCTGATTATGATATGCTACTAAATCACATTTTTTTAAAAAACTTTTCTTTCAGTTACTTTATCTGTCCCAGTTACACATCTCTCATTTCAATTTCTAAATACTTTTACATTTAATACTGATTGTAAACCCCCTTGAAACTGAAATAAAAATACTTGAGTTGAAATGGGGACAAAACAAAATGAAAACAATAAAGAATGTTTTAAAAAAGAATGTGAGAATATTAAATATGTTAAAAACAAGCTTGTCATCAGGGTGATAGTTTTTGTTTTAAAATTCAGTGGTATATCCTAGAATGTGAAAATGACTATCCTGACAAGAAGTGGACAGTTGGACATAAACAATTCGTCAACTTGTTTGGCACCACAGAATTTGTGTGCTCTGTACTACAGTGACTCTTAAATCCCGTAAAGAAAGAAGACATGCACAGATATCACATCTCATAGTCAGTACTGTCTCTATGTGCTGCTGCATTTGTTTCGTTTCAAAATGTCAATATTCTATGAAGGTAGCCATGACTGAATTTTGCCAAATTTCTTCAGTTTGGAGCTTTCGTTGCTGTTTATGTCCATAAATATTAATGCGAACATTTTTCTTGGTTTTGAATAATCAGAAATCAATGGAGTTAATGCAATATTATAACCCTGGATTTTCAGTACCTTTGGGAACCGATTTTAAACAACTGTGTTCTTGAAACTTATTTATTTATGGTGGCACCAGTGTATCTAATCCATATTTCCTGCTGTGTGAAACCCTGTTAAATTTTTTCATTAAAAAAAAAAAAAAGACACGATCTTGTTTAATCCTGTATATATGGTGTCTACATTCTAGATTTGTGTATGCTGTGAATGAACTTATTACTAAGAGATGAAATTGTATAAAAAGCATTCAGAGGCTATGCATGCATGGTACCTCCAGAAAGTGCATACTCCGAGGTGCAGATTCCTGCAAAAATAAATTAATAAAACTAAGCAAACATCACATCCTGCATTTGTTCTTGTATGTAGTAGAAAACATTTTTAAAATACAGCCTTTTTGCTTTCGTAGACCGATTCTCTCTGGTCTTCCGCTAGAACCCATAGCCATAGCAAATTTGCTTCGGCACTTTTGGGGTTTTCTTTTTGGTGACCAGTATGATTCTCATTTGGCAATCGCTGAATATTGAACTGGGTTCCAAATGCTGTTCCTGTGCAGGTGGGCAGCTTGTATGAGCAGGAGTCCCGTTTAGCTGGTGGATATTCTGTGCAGCTGGTGGAGAAACGGGACGTTGGGTGTCCAGAGTATGAGGGTCAGCTCATCCTTTTCTTTTTGAATGGAAAGTTGTTACTAAAGGAATGGCATCACCTACTCTAGCTGGTGATCGCAGGCATTCCTGCTTATCCTCAGTCAATATTGAGTATCTGGATTACAAAAGTCCGACTTCTCTGTAACCTCTTACCAAAAGACACTGCTCTGGGAGAGGGTGGAGAATTTGAAATGCATACATCAGTATGCAGGCAATTTATTAGTATGTTTGCTCGATTATCTTGGTTGTATCAGCTCACCACAGTCTAAAACTTGAAAGCTCTGGAGCTGCGCTGCAGCTGTACTTTGCTCACGTACAGTTTCAGTCATTAAATACGTTCTGGTGTAACGAACCTACTGCAACTTTGGTTTTGAGATTTTGTCAGCAACGTATGAAAGAATTTAGTTTTGCGTTCCTTCTGCTAAATGGAATTTATAAAAATTTCAGGGTAGATCCTTATTTTAAGCATTCGATCCCCTGTAGAAATCATTGTAATTGACATTTTTAATTTTTTTAAAAAAAGTTTCAAAGCTTTAAAAACTGTTAATGTGCCTGTGAAATACGTTATGCTAATGGAGAACACACAAAGCCAAAAGACACTAGACCTAACAACTGCCAGTGGCCACTGGTTTTTTTTTGTTGTTTCTCCGAAGTCATGAGGAGGAGAATCTGCTTGAAATAATTCCATAAACGTAGTTGATTTAATCATAAGAATTGCTTGGTTTTGACAGTACTGCACCAGGTCTGAAACCTGTGGCGCTTCGAGAGATGCTTTGTCTTGTGATCTGGTAAGTATCCCAGGAATTAAGTGCTGCTGCTTCTAATCAGTCAAGATGATCCATCGTGCTGGGTAAGTGCTGCGTTTTCCTTAATTGCACCCTCTCTGGTTGTAAATACACTTTTTGGAAGGAGATGGCTTAGATAACTTATTTGAGCTGACTCAAATCATTATATATGAAATGGGTTGCCTGACGTGGTGTGGAAACCCTGTAAAGTTGTTACAGAGGGGCTGTGTTAATACTTAGAGCGTCTGTGCTTGTGACTCATTCTGGTTTGACACTCAAAACCAGGCCAGACCTGCAAAAGCCTCTTACAGAAGTGACACTCTATTTTACAAAATATTCTGTCTCTCTAGAAGACAGTAATGTTTTTATTTTAAAATAAATGCGCTCATAAAATCTATTTTTTGATTACTAAAATATATTCGTAAAAACTCCACTCTGTAGATAATTTCTTTCCAGTAAGGCAAGACTTACTGTGTTTGCTGATTTTACAAGTTCCATTTTGGACGATTTTGACAAATGAATTATGGTTGATTCCCAAACCACGAAGTGGTGTTCTTGAAGTTAACGAAGTTGCCTTAAAAGAATGAGTAAATGCAGTTCTGCTGCTTTAGAAACAAAATCTGAAAGTACATGAGTACTACTTGATTTTTGAGTAAAAAGCTTGTTTTGTCCAGCTGAAGTGAAATATTTGAAATAAACTTATTTTTTAAGTATGTATGTTGGCCTTACCACGCGATTGATTAAATAAAAGCTAGGTGTTTTGCATGCAAAAATGTTCTCATCTAGTAGTCCATGTATTAATTACAGTATTAAAACGGAGAACCACCAATGAGATTAAGAGCTTGATGTCAAGATCCTTTTTTATTTTCAACTGCAGCAATACCATGTGCCCTCAAATGATCTATCATGTTTTCCTTCCAGTTCTAGTCCAAGATGAAACATACCCTCCTTTGGCCAAGGAAGCTCCCCAAGTATTGGATGGTTCCCTAATAAGGTTATCTGATGGATAGCAAAATTTTTCCAAATTTCCAACTTTCAGGCCTGTAACAGTTCTTGGTGCAAAAGGTCACCTTGTGAGCATCGCCTTCTCTCTAGCAACGCTTTTGTAAATGAAGCAGGCTCTTAGAAGTGAAAAAATTCGGATTAACTACGAACTTTTAAATACTACTCTGTGAGTGTTGAACAGCTGTGTGCATGCAGGATCTGTCATGAAAAATAATCTTCATTATCGAAACGTTATTCTGAGGTTACTCCATCTGGAATAGCAACTGATGCAATTTGTATCTCAGTGGAAGAGCTGCTATTCATGTAGAACTTCAAGTGATTCCTCCCCCCCGAATTTAATCTTTTAGAAAAGCAGAGATGAGTTAAGTGTACCGATGTGCTTTTTTGACTGGCTCTTTTCTAGATTGCTAGTCAATCCCTAAATTTGGATATTTTTTTTCTCCTCTCCAGTGGGAACAGAGGTGCAAAGCCCTGATGTTTTTGATTCTTTTCTAATAAATCCTTAGTAGGAATTCTGTTTTCCTGAGCGGTTGACTACTTCAAATCCCAGCTATGTGTTCTTGGTATCTAGAACTGAGAAGCAATAGCCATTTTTCTTTCTTGTCTTTTTGATCGACCTAGATCAATGGCAATGCTGAAACTCCCTGTGGCTCACCCAGGTCTCTAATCTCAGAGATTAGAGACACAGCTGTGTCCTGGTCCCCTCTTCAAATATACTCTCCCTCACTGGGAATCAAATGGGATTGGCTTACTGGATTGACAGGGTTGCCTGCGCTACTGGGGTTAAGGAAAATTGGACTACTAAGATCCGAGCCCTACACCTTCAGTCCCTGTAGATGGGGGTGGGTGGACACCCTGTGTCGGGCAAGGAGGCTGAGAAGCCTTTGGAGGGAAGTGCAAGGGCACACAACTTCTCTTGTGGGCCGGGTGCCAGCAGCTGGGAAGGGTGAGGGGCCGGGGCAGGCCCTGGAGAGACCCTGTATCTGTGCCCAGCTTCTTGGGGGGATCCATGTTGGACGTGTATTCCCACTGAGAGACCTCCCTCCCGATCCGCTGGAGGGGGGTGCGTATAAGAGCCTTGTGCTGTTTGAGTTCAGGTAAATGCTGAGTGTGTCTGTAGATCCACCACTGGCGGAACGGAGCTGTCACCCACGTCAGAAGGTGCAGTCATTCAGGAGAACAGAGCACATAAACCTAAGAGAGAGACTTAATCATACCAATGACAACAGAGTAATAGCAGGATGTTATGCTAAATATGGCTAAGCTGTTTAAGCGTATTCTGGTTGTGACATGAATCATCTATCCACCAAGGAGGGAAATATAGATGTTTTCATGAGCTATAAAAATCACCAAGTGTGGGAAATTCCCACAAGGTGATGCCTGGCTTTAAAAAATGAAAGCAAGTTTATTACAGCAATAAATGCAGAGTGTGTAAATGTTTCCCAGTAGTTTTCAAAGCTGTTCCTTAAAACTGGAAGTGAAAGATAACCACTTTGCTCTTTTTCCAGCTCACAAATTCTACTGACATTAAATTTGTTCTGTGAGAGAAACCACTTTGAAAAAAATTCTCTGCCGTGACAAATGAAACCAGTTCCTTATCCAGAAGAGTAACTTATTGTCTCCCAGAGAAGAAATTTTGTCTTGTCTGAGTGTTTCTAACTTCTGTAGATGTACAGATCTTTATCAAGTCGTGGTGTTCTTCAGCTGCTATGTTTTTTTACCCACCTTTGGCAGTTGCAGGCTAAGGCCTCGCTGGCCTCCTGCGGGTCACTGGTCTGATGTCAAAGACCTACTGTGTGACAGATATGCACGTGTGTAATCTAGATAGGTTTATTAAGCGTGTCGCTGAATCACAGAATGATATGGTGTTGGAAGGGACCTCTGGAGATCATCTAGTCTAACCCCCCTGCCAAAGCAGGTCGACCTAGAGCAGGTTGCAGAGAAATGTGTGCAGGCGGGTTTTGAATGTCCCCAAAGATGGAGACTTCACCACCTCTCTGGGCACTGGCAGCAGTGCTCTGCCACTCTCAAAGTAAAGTTCCTCTTCTTGCCAATGTCATGCCAATTTCTTATGGGGAGGGATGACCACTCCTGCTGATCCATTGGGATTCAGAAGTACCAGCACCACCTAGGACACTGGTTCCTCTCATGATCTTGGTCACCTTTCAGAGTCTCTGCTTCTCTGTCTCTGGTTGCACCAAAATCAATCTGAACTACCTATTTTGAAACCATAATGACCCCAGTGCAACTTATTATCGTTAAAGACACCTGATAGTGCCCGTGTAGTGCCATATGGCTGACTCTTGCCTTTTTTCCCTGCCTGTCCTGAAAAGAGTATTTTGGAGCTCAGTTCTATAAGTACCCCTGTGTGTCCCGCTGAAGTGAAGAGGATCCTTTACATGCATCTGTTTAGTTAAGTGTGTTTTGGCAGATTAAGATTTTAGTGACAGAACGTGGAAGAAACTACATCCAGTTGCTATTTTTATTTACAATATTCAGTATTCAGGTGTGAGAAGAGTCAAATGATAGTGAGGAACAACAAAAAAAAAATATGTTGTTTTCTTTATGTAGTGATTTACACAAAATACTGTATTCAAGACATCATGATTAACTTTTTATTGGCAGTGGTTATCCTTCACAGCTAAACCCACATCTCTCAAACAGAAAAGAGTGGGGGAAGTTTGAAATACAAGCATCTTCCTCTCAGACTGAAAACATAAGAGAGGTGCACCATTGATCATGCACAACAGTTATATTAGACCACAGCTACAAAAAGATTTTATTACCCACTTATTTGGAAGGCCTAACCAAGGTTTATCTGTCTGAACCTCACACTGTTTTTAGCTTTCTAATTATTTCCAATTATACTCAGTTGTTTTCTTCTCATATTGGCAAACCTCAAAATTACTGGATGTTATCATATATTTCTCTAAGTAGTTATATTGAAAAATCTGCATCTTACGAAGTGTTACAAAAATCTAGCTAAAGCTGGGCTTTTCCTTATGGCCACAGCAAGTTTTATAACTAGCGGTTGCCCCTTATTGTCACAGTGCCTTCACCCACATCTCTGGGCAGTGAGAAAGGGTCAGATAAAACATATATAAGCTGGTCCTTTCAATATTGTTTTGCAATTAAATATTCTTATTTTTTCTCTCTCTCCCTTGCATCACCTTGACCTTACTGTTTTCTTTTTTTAATCTACTTGATTAGGCACACAGTTGATTAGTTCAGGGGTTATATTTCTCAGGCATGCACAAACACAAACGTTCTACCAAGAGGTAAGATGTATTTCAGACATATTCTCATATAAAATATTGACGAGATACAATGAGTATCCACAGCATCTACGTTCACAAATATACTAGTTCATGTTTACATGGGGTTTTTTCCTTCTTTTTTGATTCATTTTTTAAAAAAAGTTTAGGCAGCCTGATGTGGTGCACTAATTCTGAACACTGCAGAAAGTTGCACTGATAGCACTAAATCTAATTGACTTAGTTTTAGTCCGCAGCTTTGATGGGATAATGTATTGGTAAAACCCCGAACATTCCTTTAAAATATACTTCTTAATCATCAGATTACACTTATTCCCCCATTGCAGTAGTACAGAATTTCTAACAGTTTAAGCCCAAAGCCCTTTTCAAAGATTTCAGCCATTCCCTACAATTACCAAAGGTGTTAATTGAGCACTGAACCAGCGGCCCTTGTCTTCCAGGAAGAGAAGCAGCCAAGGGCATGAGTTCTGTGGACAGGGGAGCAGTTACAACCTGCTATGCATCCCTCTGTTTTATCACCGTGATGGATTTTTAAAGCCACAACAATATAAATTAATCTCAGCCTGTATTGGTGTCATGCAGAGAGTTCTCACACGTAATGTTTTGTTGTTATTTCTCACCTTCCACTTTACAGAGTTTTGCAGTTGCTTTGTTGTATGTTCAACCGTGGTTAAGTCACTGAATTTAACCAAGAAAAACGACCTACAAAGGAAGTATTCATGATACGAACCACAAGATGGGTACTCATATCTATTTTGGTTTTATTTTCATCTGATAGGAAAACATTGATTGTTTTATCTGCTGTTTACCTGCCCTGTAAGCAGGCTGTTTGGTGTGGTAGATGGGGGGGGTGTGTGTGTATACTCAAATGTAACTGATAATCCAGTTTGCTGGTAGCTTGTAGCTGGCCCCAGTGGAGCTGTACACTCACTCAAAATTAGAAACAAACAAAACAGTATTTTTATTGTACCAAGGTAAAAGAAAATAAAACCCTCCCTGCAGACAGACACGATATGTTTTAGCTGGTCCTTAGCAGTTGTAATGAAATTTAATTAGGTAAGTTGACAGTCTCAAAAAAAAAAGCAACGTAAAAGGTGGTTGCTGTCAGTCCATGAGAACTGAGTTATCCCCCACGTTGGATATGCATCACCCCAGCAAAAAACAGCTGTGAGATTGCTTGGACTGAGCCTGTGTAAAGCAGGCTCAACCGAACTATTATTTTATTACAGTTTGGTGTGTGAGTTTATGCTCCCCCAAAAAACATGACTTAAGTATCAGGCTTGCAATGGCATTTTTCATGCTGAAAAAAAAGCCTCTTGCACAGAATTGATTTGGACAATGTTTCAAAACCCAACTACAAAGGAAAGAAGAACTCCCTTCCTCCAAAACTTCTATCAAAATCCAGCAGAGCAGTAAGGAATAGAGCTTGCGTTGTCTGGTATGTTCGAGAAGCTGCCTCTGAGTTATTATGGGGAAAACCCAACACCTGGCTACATTTTGAATGAGATTTTTGTAGTTCCCAGAGCAGTCATTCAACCATAGACCTCAGAGAAAATACTGCTATTCCTTTTTAACTATGGGTTTGATCCTATAAGGTGCTAATATCTTTCATCTTCCCAGTGATTGCGGTGGCAGCTGGAAAGCTCAGCACCCCACAGAGCCGGGCTGGTACAGGATGATCCACTAACAAAGGCGGTTCTTACCAAGCAGTCCTTACCAAGGCGACCAAGTTGGTTTAGACATCCTTCTTTTTTCCCCTGCTCTTTTCTCACTGTTTTTAGAAGTCGTCTGAAGACATCTGTATTGATCGTATTCATGTAACTCTGCTTAAAACACTGTAGATTCACATGGCACAAGTAAAACATTTACTGAGAGCTACCTAGCACTGATTTGGTTGTACAACAGTTCTTAACATGCTTTACGGGAATATTTATGGGAACGCAATGACCGTGGTGTCCAGCATTCAATGTTCAATGTGCATTCTTGAATCATCTGAATTATAGTACTTAAAGAGAGTACAATGTAGAGTAAAAAGGTCTTAGACTGGAACATACAGTTTTATTTATTTATAGAAGCCAATGTTATTTTATAGGAAAATATGGAATGAATCAGCACTACCACTAGTGTAATTTCTTATTTCCAGTACTAAAAGACCTTTGCAATAATGGAAACTCAGTGAAGAATATTAATGGGAAAAGTCTCTTTGATGTTCGTGTGCTCAGTTCTCCTTTCAGTAAGAAAAGCACTGGGTTTTTTTCCATATCTTCTGCAGATTTCAATGCATCCTTTTCAATCTATTTGTTACTTGTTTGGACTGTATGCACTGAGAAAGGTACCTAGACACAAGTCCAGAGACAACAGAGAATGAGTAGCAAAATTTGGTGCCAAAACACAGAGGTTACTTTATCTTGTTAACACAACGACAAGGCATGTAGAACAAGGCTGAATATCATTGAAGTAAATAGCAAACACCTAGCAGTCCTTTTATTTTCCCTTTTTTCCTGTAAGAAATAATTACTGTTTAAAGATCCCTACCTGCAGACCTATCACCTCTGGAAAAGGTCAACAGAAATAATCACATCCTTCAAAACTGGTAAGAAATTAAACTGTACAAATTAAATTTTCCACATTTCATCTGGCAAAAACTGTCGATCATATAAGGTACAGCAAACAATTCTCTGATTAAAAGAGCAGAAGCAAGGGTATTTTTTCCCCAAAGAGAAAGTAGAAAAAACTGCACAGAAAATCCTATGTAAAATAGAGGCATTAGTCACTGGAAGAATATAAAAGATGCTGTGGTTGGGTTTCAGGTTCACTGTAACTTTCTTTCTTTTACTGCAGTTTATAGAATTACTAAAGCAGAAACTCAGCACAAAGCCCTTTTCATAGGTCCTTATCTGCAGGGAAAGTTTGAAGTTATTTTTCTTCAAATAAAGCCTATATACCGTATTTCATTACTATTAACTGGGCCACCAAAACCTAAAATAAAAACAACTGAATAAATTATAGATACCATGCTATTTTTAACACCCAGCTCATCTTTTACCTGGTAAAAAGAGGAACCGATATGGAGTAAACCACTGGTGGCAGGTTTATATTTTACTTGCTGTAATCATCACAACTCCCCAAAATAACACAGAATTAACTTAGTCAATTTAGTTTTGCTTTATTTGCAGGATCCAGGTGGAGCTATTTCCCGGTACCCTATCCGGTACAGCCCAGTAGTGCCAGGGGTCTGGCCCACTGCAGCGCTGCACAACCCTTCCTAGCACATTCCTCTTCATCTCATTCATGCAGTCAGCATTTCTAGGAAATTTAATATGAAATGTCAAGGCTTACATTCCCTTTAAAATTCCCTAAACAATTAATTTTTTCCCCCAATGCAAGCATTTAATCTCTATTGAGGAAAAAAGGTTATCTGGAGCAGTTTATCATGATGTTGGTAGGCTATTAAAGAAAAAACTGAAATGAAGTTGTAAAACAGAACTAGATAGAAGGCTTAATTTGGGGATTTCTTTGTTCTTTATGTCCTACTCTATGTTTAATATTGACAGAAGATACCCTCCTCTCCATGAAGCAATAGAAAAAAAATAAATCAATGAGCATAACTGTAAGAAAAAGTGAGTCATGAAGCAGACAGGGAAATGAAAAACTTGCACTGAAGTGCACGAGCTATTGAAATAGAAAAGGGGATTTTATTTTTTTTTCTCTGAATAAAGAAGCATGTATTTACATTTAAAGTGTAATTAAACAGAAGACTGGCTGTCAACCTAATATAGCTGAGATGTCAAATAAGCATTGCACAGTTGTAAACTGTTTTGGCTTAGACAAATCAATGGATGAAGTGAAGACAGCATGTCCCAACTTTAACGTCTCCAGAAATGAAGATATATCTGAATTGCCAATACCACTAGGAATAAAGCTACTTCGACTCTTGTCCTTCCAGAGGCTAGCCTTATCATCTACCACACTTATTTCCTAGCTACAGGTTTGTTATTATATTAAAGTACTGCCTGTGTTGTCCAGAACTCCTAAATTTATGATGTTAAATATTTCTGGGCCTTGAAGCAATAAAGAAACTCAAGTAAATGCATTTAAAAGGCTACCAAAAAAAGTTGTTTTTAAAAATAGGAAAAAAAAAACCCAAAGAAAATTTCAAACATATGAACATTAACTCCATTTCATTTAGCTACTTTGGTGTCCAGCTAAGTAAGGACGCCCATGGTCCACCTCCTTCTGCTCACCACATTGCCCCTCTGCAGGGGAACAAGGGGCAGGTCCAGATGGTAACAGATTGCTGAAGATCCCAACTGTCCTTTGGCAGTGACTTTCTGTGCTGAATACAGCCCAGGGCAACAGGGTCAGAGCTGTGAAACTTCAGAGTACCTAAACTGAGGGCATGACATAGCTGCAAAAGAACGTACCTTCCACAGTGTAGCTTCAAGACCTTTTAGTATGTTTTTGTTCAAGAATATGATGCCCTCATCCAAGAACATCATCTTTTGGAGAAATAAACCAGCAAGATTCAATTCCTAGTGCAGAACCATCAACCTCGCAAGGATTAACCACACAACTACTGTTACAACAGGGCTGCACGTTGTCCTTGGGCTGGGGGGTCCGTATGGGAAACCAACCAGTGAACAGTCCAAGTCCTAAAAGCGCACACCCATATGTAGAGGTTATGAATTTTCCTCGAGGCAGGGGGACATTTTTAGATATCAGGTGGGTATTTGATAAGCATGTTTTCTTTACAAGTTTTTTCTTTTCTAGTTAGTCCAGAATTATTTATACAGGAGTTCAACATGCAAATGCCACAGGTTTAACATAAAATTATAATAATAAGAGTCATAAACCACCTAATGGTGCAATGGTGGGTAATGATCAACTGAAAAGTTGAAATAATAGAACTTAATAAATGATCATATTAGGGTAGAAAAAAAACCCCAAAACCTTTCTTTTCAAACATAAAGGACTACATATGAGCCCCCACAGACAGTAACAGAAACTTAAGGTTTGTTGTCTTGTAGCTGGGACAGTTCTTCCTCTCATACTCGGTGGAACTAACAGTTTTCCAAAAATAAACAGTCTCTGTGACCTTGAGTAACAAATATATGGCTTTTGAGGGTGGTAAAAATCCTTAACTTTTCAGAGTTCTCCTATCTAATTCAGTAACGACCTGTTAGTGCCTTTTAAAGGATAAATATAACATAAAAATCAATACTGAGTTACAGAAATTTTTGGTACCTTTCCCATTATTGATTAAACTCTTTTTAGAATTTAAGGCAATGAAACATTTATTACTTTTTCAAACTTTTTTTTTTTTTTTTTAATGAAAAATTCTTATTCCAGTTTTACTGTCCTGTCCTTACATTGACTGATTTCATTTTGCTTCAGGTACCTCTGTCTGTGATACACACCAAGATATTCCCTACTTAAATTTTTTCTATTTTACTAACTCTCCTAAAAGGACAACCTTTTAAAAAGGCTGCTGTATTTGATCTGTATATTCACCATTCTCATTTATCAAAGAACCCAGACCTCCTGCCCCTCCTGGGGAGAAGGATGAAGCATGCAAATTGTTCCGAGTTGATTTCTTATTCTGGAATCACACACCTACTTCTTTCTCATTGAAGCTGAAAATAACATTAAAATAGAGTTAAACACCCTTTCTGAGTGGAGACATTTCTCTGGATTGTGGCTATTACATCCAGTGCCTTGTCCTGGGTATTATTTTTTTCGCATTTGCCTGTCCTGAAAAGACAAAGAAGAAATGCACCGTCAGTGGAAACTAAAATCCCTTCCACCCCTTCAACTAAAAGATAGGAAAAGCACAAGAAGAAACACAGAAGTCATGACTAGACATCTTTTGATTTACAGATACTTATTAATCTTAAATCATGTTTCAGTTATAAATAAAATAGTGGTAAACTATTCCTTCCTTGTTTTTTTTTATGAGGCTTTTAAGCTATCGGATGGCAACATGCATCAATAGTTTTGATTAGTTGCAAAATCAAGGTGCCGTGTATCCACAACTCATGAAGACTTATTGTGGTATCTGCTCTAATTTTTATACTTCACCTCTTAAATGCTTATATAAATTAGCCCAAGAAGAAAAAAAAAACCCTCTCAGAGAACAGACTAGGTTTTGCACTTCACGTGTACATTTTGGGGTTTATATGAAAAAGTATCAAAGATCAGTACCAATTTGAAATGAGAGATACAGCATTTACTGCTACCCCAGCATCCCGAGCTATACGCTCCATGCAATTTCAAAGGGAGATGAGGTAGCAAATGCCAGCAAATTGATGCATTTGCTTTAAATTCCAGCTTCATTCCACAGAAAAAGCGCAGCCATGTTTCAGTGCTGGGTGAAAGGAGCTTACAGATTGTCTGGAAAGCATTGACATATCTTATAGAATTTAAAGGCAATATCTTTCCTTTTCTTAAAATCAAAGTACACATCCTTCCTCAATACATTTATTAAGTATATAGCAAGCATTGAAATAAATGCTGCTTTAAGATGGGTTGAAAAGTTTCCCTGTGTAGGTTAATACAAGAACAAAAGTGTTGCCTGTTATGAGCAGAATTTGTAGCAGTTGTTTGAGGCTGGTTCTTGGGGAAGAGCAGGGTAAATCATTTGTGCATGGCTGCTGTGAGAGCTCTGTGTCAGGCAGAAAGGGCGACTGGAACACAGGACTGACTGCTTCTTTTTCATCTCATAGTCATCAAATCATCATTGTCCTCTCACTAGCAGCCCTCAGCACTGCTCCAGCAACACTCACAAGGCAAATGGTGACACCTCCATCGCCTGCTCTCCTCAGACTAATGACATCTGTAGGACAACTGGAAAAATGTTGCTGAGTGATGGGAAGTGCAGCAGGAGTCAGCCGTGGTCACCAGTTCTCCAAGTCTCTGGCAGCCCAGGCGTGACCCCTACACCGGGCAAGCCACACAGCAAGTCTTGTGCCAGCGGCCATTGCACAGGATTTTCCTGCAACAGCTTCCCTTGAGCTACTAAAAAGCCCAGTGAACAGTCAAGTCTCTTTTATTCCTATTATTTGCACTTTACTATGTGAAAGGATAAAAAAGATGTCCTTGGGCACTGGCTAACTACTCCTTCTACTGAAGAAAATTGGGAGAAAGCATCATGTCTTCTCTTGACCCCAATTCATAGTCTTGGTAACCGCTGGACTAAACCATCTCTTCAGATGTAATTACAGTCCAGCCAACGTGTAGGCATGTGTCCACATCCCTAAACTTTCTTCCTGCTCTCTCTAATGAAGTTTAAGTGTTTGAAGATGTTACTAATGTGAAAACAAGACCTGATCAGACCCACAGATATTTACAGACCCAATCAACAGCCCACTACATAATATTTATCCTGGAGGAGCTATGGAAACAATACTTGGCTGATTTGAAATGACTAATCATGGCTTGCAATAGCAATGCTCTCATCAAAAATTGTTTCTTACCAGCAATTGAGTTCTGCGTTCTTAACTGCCTGTGGGGTCTTTTACATGAGCACTGCTCATTATCCCCATTGGGAGTAGCAGAAAGAGAATAAAGGTTATTTTGAAACTAAAATGATCATGCAAAGAAGCAAGCACTCCTGCTCAAACTTAATCTGGAGCTGACGGGTCGTCAGAGTTAATATGTAATAGAACTGTAGTACAATATAAATAATACAAGTCCCATAATGCAGTCTGGAAAGCACAATAATTACAAGAATTTTGCATATTCATCCACCTACTCAGGTGGTATTTTGATTTTAGAGTAGCCTGTGAACTTCCTGCATTCTAATAATAAACCCACCATGAGAAAAAAATATCAGATTACAATTAAGACAATTATTCATCATGTTACAGATTAAATCCTAAAAAGCAGAAAATACCATTAAATTAAAAATAGGAAATTAGGAAAATAAAAATCAGCTATTTAACATATTACAACTTTATGAAGCACTAGAGTGTAAGTTTCACTTTTAAGAAAGGGAGTATTCCTGGCGTACTCACACTGCTCTACACTGAGAAAAAATAAAAGACACATAGTAATAAAGAGAAGAAAAAGTAGTAGACCCAACACACCTTCTACCTAAGCTGTCTTTTAAAGTTCAGTGACAGAAATATGCTGCCAAGTCCAACAACTTAAACACTATGTGATATTTTAAAAACAGAATTATTTTTATCTTACTTATCTTGAGAGAGAGAGAAAAGATTGAAAAGGCTAAAACTAGAAGCTTTAAAATATGTATATATATAAAAAACCATGCCTGCAAGTAATAATTTTAATCCACATCTCTAAGTACTGTGAAACTTGTATTAAAATAATTAACAATGGCAGTCCCACTAGGTGGAAAAGTGAACCCTAGGGAGGGAGAAAGAGGAAAAGCAGAGAACTGATGGCCAGAAAACCGACTATAGTCCCTTGGAGGAGGGGAATAAATCCTGTATATTGCCTGTACCCTTTAGGGTATACTTCTCCCTCCATTTGGTTAACACACGGTCCCTGGGGCAGTAATGAGATGTCATGACTTTCCTCACCAGTTAAAAGGAACTGGGACTGACACCGGGACTCTTCCTAAATCATGAATAAAGAGCAGCAGAGCCCCCTGTTGCCAAATGGATGAGCAATAATCAGGGGAAAATTGTGTGCATCATGTGTAGGAGTACAGCAGAACAGCTAAGTTCATCTTCAGTGTAATACTGGATATAACATCCAGATAATAGTGGACCCTGGCTATATGCAGGAACGAAAAGAAAGCAAGCTGACAATCCTTCTGTTTGAGTTTTGTGACCTTTCCCAGATGATACATATGTAATGGCACTTTGGTTCCTACTGGAGCTAATCCTGCAAAATCTGTTCTTCATATATTGGACTGCCCCAAGGAAACCCCTCTTTGCCTGACAACATCTCTTCCCTGGGGAGAGCCACAAACGGCAGCTGTTGCAAAAGGCAGAGCCTTTTTTTCTCCCCCTTGTTTCTCAGAAGCCATCAGACTTTCTTTATGTGCAAAAGCAAACACTGAAAAACAGTAGGGAGAAAGGCTGAACCACATGAAACCCACTACTATTTGTCCTTACTCCTGCCAACAGAGCACAGGAGGAAAGACACAGGAACAGATTTGGAATTAACAGAGGAGTATATCCCCTTGGATTTGCTGGGGTGTTTTTTTGACTGCTCTTGAGATTGGATGAAAAAGCTGCCTGCAAGGAAGAAGAGGGGTCTGGGCTGGAGGGCAGCTGGCAGTGTGCCTTGGTAGCCCAGAGACCTGGAGCTCAGCCAGCCCCATGGGCCCCACTGCAGCTGGACCAGGATGGCCACCTGCTCCACCACAACCACCTTCTTCCCCTGCACCTCTGGTGAGGGTGGATGGATGGCAGGTTACTCCAACACAGACCTACCCGCACGAAGCCAGGCTCTTTGCCTAGAAATAAATGATGCCAATCTTGTATGAAGTGTGCATGAAATAAGAGGCATTAAAGAGAGATTGAAGGGGAGCTGCTTCTTCCCTTTCCCTGCCCTGTATATAAAGGGATCAGGTGCTTGACAAAATATAGAAGGAAAACTCAGAAAATCCAGCTTCGTTTTGCCAGAAAGCTGTAATTTGGGGTCAGTTAAGTTAGAACAGGGAAAATGCCTTAGGGAGGAGGGAAGGAAGGGAAAGTGGAAATGATGAAAGCACCGCCTTCACTTTCAAGCTGTTAATGATATCCAGCTGTTTTTCACCACTGAGAATATTACTTTCTTCCTCTGAAAGTTAAGGTAATGCATTCTATTAAACACAAAAGAGAGTTTGAAGTGACTAATAGCCACTCTTGTACAGAGAGGTTTCGACATGGTATTTTTATTCTTCTCCTTCCTACTCCATCAGTAAAACAGCAGAGAAAGCCATGCTGAGGAGCATCACACAATTAATGCAATTGACGCACAGGCATTTTCCATTAAAGTCCTTTTGCCAAGATTTAATTATAAAATATGATGGACTCCTTTTACCTACTGAAATAAATTTTAATTAAAACTTTTGTAGTGCTTTAAATCAACCTTCTTTACACAATTTACTTGATAAATTTGATAAATACATGCAATTACGGTACTCTGCATTTTTTAAATTGGTTTTATTTTCGTCAAGAATCCCCAAGTGGGTTTGTAAATGTCTCCTGGGTAAAGCTGACATGATGTGAATGGCTGAGTGGGAGCTGCCCTTGGCTGCCATCCTGCTTAAGGACTTGGTCTTTGATCAAACAATGTATATCTCTCTAGGTCCTGCCACTTGAGAGTGATGGCTCTGAGTGAAAGCATCCCAGAGTCCTGGTGTGACCCTGGGTGAACTGAATAGTCCTATTGCAAGCACAGTGCCTAGCTGTATTTGAAGGTCCAGAATTAGTCCTCAAAGTCCCCAGATTCCCCCAAGAAGAATCACCTCATGCTGCATGTTGGGCAGGAGTTCAGGGTAAACTGCTGGTCCCCCTGCTGTGATGCCCAGACATGAAGGGGTGGAGAAGACAGCCCTGGTGAGTGACGAAGTGATGGAGATCAGGTCAGCCCCTGCCTGCCGGCTGCTTCCCACAGCATCCACCTCCTCCTGCTGTTCTCCACAAGGGTGGCTTCATCTCGTCTGCTTGGCGTTTAGGGGAAGGAAGGAGAACACTACACTGTTAGATGTAATGAATAACCGAGGTGAGAATCTTTTTACTGCCTCACAGCTGGAGGGAGTTATGGAGCTGGTGTGTGTGGCCTGTCGTGCTACTATGTGGCATGGAAGCATGATTTTGCCCCCCGGGGCTGGCTCTGTGCTCCCAGGCACCTAATAGGGGTGATGGGATGAAGCCCAGGAGGCTTACTGGTCTTGATAGGTTTAGAGTTAGGCTAAAATTTCTGTACAATTATAGACATCATAGACAGGGTGATTTCATCTGTAATTAACCAGAGTTAAGAGACTCTTCCCTTTTTCATCTCCACTAGGATACTCAACATGGTATTTTTAAAACAGAAATACAGCAGAATAATGAATAACTGGGTGACGTTTTCCACGTTGCAATCATCTAGCACAAGTGTTAAGAAACGGCTAGTTGGATTTGAGTCTTACTTTGAGTCATTTAGACACATAGAGGGTGCCCACAACAAACCAGCCAGTGAATAAAGTGAAGAAAAATAAAGGAAAGAAGATGATTGAATGGAATCCAGAACACCAAGCCGTTACCTGATTCAGCCGCAGGTTACAGACAGAAGACAGGTGTCCTTGGGGGTTGTTTGCCCACCTACTGACAGTGGAGTTAGAAACTCTTTCAGTAGCTGGTAGACAAGTAGCTATACAAGGACAGAGCATGGTGTCTGTGGACATTCTAATACCCAAAGAGATGGTCCAGGTTTAACTGGCAACAAGAATCTGCTTGTGTGTGTGGCGCAACGAGGGTAAGAGAGTAAGACTTGGTCAGCTGTCTGTACATGGCTTATCTTGTGAGTAAACAAAGGGCTTCTGTTCGCCATGCTGCCAAGTGAGCACCTTTAATTAAAAATTAAATTAGCTTTCCTGAGAAATTAACACAGTCAACAAGTGTCTTTTTTTAAATTATAAACAGCCTGTGCTTTTCAGCAAAGGTGAAATGTAATTAAGAAAGCTAAAACAATTCTCTGGTCCTTTGCTAGGAAAAACAATTTATGCTTTAAACTTTTGATCAGTCAAATGCTTCAGATTTAAAGTAGAACTTACCATAACCATATAGAAGTTTTTTTGTATTGCAGTTGTTTATAAACTACATAATTATTTATAATTTTCTCTCAAGTAATTTGTGGCATTAATTTAATACCACCTAAGTGGTACCAGAAAATGATGAAAACGTCAAAGAAGTAGAAGAAATGTATGTTTGTTGAAAATAAACATAATAAATAACATAATACATATCTGTGTAAATGGCCCTTGAGTACAAAACATGCTTTGCTTAAATAACAAGAGTCCCATGCATAGAGCCAGCAATGTCTAGTTACTCGGCTGATCAAATAGGAGCTCTATTTTTATAGTTAGGACCACATTTCTTTAACATCTGCTCTGGTAGGAAAATGACAGTTGTGACAAATCTGATTTCTTGGTCTTTGGAAAATTTCCACCATATGGAATGCTAGCAAAGGTCAAGCTGAGGAACAAAGTGGGCTGGGGGAATCAATCAATCTTACCTGAGCACATAACTAATGAAGTGATACCATCACCTGCAGGCTTTGTTGGTGTTTTTTTTAACTCTTGATATTAATTTCTTTCTCATATTCTTTAAAACTTTGTCTTCACTGAAGAAAGATTACTTTCAAAGAGGCTATATTTATTTTGCTTTGTTTAAATTAGAAGCATTATGTGACTTGGCCTGAAAAACAAGCTATTAAAATTGCTCTGATAACAGTCTAGTTTGGTTCAAGCCCAAGATGCCAAGGTTATCTGGAAGGTCTATCTATCAAGGTCTGGAAAAGCATNTCAAGCCCAAGATGCCAAGGTTATGTCTGGAAAAGCACTTCTTAATGGAGAGAAAGAAGATAGCAGTAAAACAATTTTGCTGTAGTAATACAGAAATTTTAGATCAGTCCCCACCTAAAATGCCAATGAGACCGGTAAAAGCACAGCATTGCTGCTATGTCTAAGGTATGTGGGTACTAAGATCTCAACCAAGCAAAACATCCTTATATGCTTATATATATGTACTTATACTCAGGGGTAGCACACCTCACCTGTCAAAGGGTTACGCTGGTGACTTCAGCACCGAAGCTGGGATGGAGAGGGGTTGTTTGAATTGATGTAAATGCAAGTATTCAGTGCATCCAATACTTTTCTTTTTTCCTCTCCTGCATGCTGTTTTCCAGAAGCAGTAGTCTGTTCTTGTCGTGCTGTAAACCAGATCCAGAAAACCCCTTAAAAGGTACTACCCTGAATTCTGAAAAACACCCTATGTGTGGACTTCAGCTCTCTCCATAGTGCTTTCTTTTGGACTGTAGCTACATGGCCGCCTGTCAAGATGCGAGAAGAAGGATTAGGTCCATACAGGTGGGTAAGAAGTATATGATCTGAAGAGTGTATCTTTAAAACACGGTGTTGCCTGGCATCTAGACACACGATTACTTGTGCCCTAAGACTGGCAGACATTATATCATGAGAGAAGGAGGGTGAGGGAACAGATGGAGAAACCTGGCTTCTTGTTCCTGTTCTGAAACGGGAATGCTTTTACTGACATGGAGTCCAGACTCAAAGCGATGGAATAGATAAACAGACCCAAAATAATAAGCCAACAGCTGGTAGCAGCCTTCTGAATGGATATAAAATGTTTCAGTTTTTTTTCAGGGGCAGAAAAGAGAGAGGGAGATATGTACAACAACACACACAGCATGGGGAATAAGCAGGAAGAACAAAAGATCTGTGTGTGGTCACAAGGCCATGATATCATTGCAATTGCAGAGATGTGGTGGGATAGCTCATATGACTGGAATGCTGTCATGGATGGCTATGTACTTTTTAGGAAAGACATCCCTGGAAAGATGACGGAGCAGCTCATTCTGGATGTCATCTCTATGCATGTAGAGGAAAAGGCTATTGGGAGTGGTCAACATAAATTAAGCAAGGGGAAATCAATCTTGACCAATCTGATAGACTTCTATGACGGCATGACTGGCTGGGTAGACGAGAGGAGAGCTGTGGACATTGCCTACCTCAATTTCAGCAAGGCTTTTGACACTGTGTCTCATAACATCCCCATAGGTAGGCTTGGGAACTGTTGGTTAGATGAGTGGACAGTGAGGTGGATTGAGAACTGGCTGAATGGCAGAGCTCAGAGGGTTGTGAGCAGCAGTGCAGAGTCCAGTCAGAGGCCTGTAACTAGAGGTGCTCCCCAGGGGCCAGTACTGGGTCCAGTCTTATTCAACATATTCATCAACAACCTCGAGGAGTGGACAGAGTGTACCCTCAGCAAGTTTTCTGATGACATAAAACTGAGAGGAGTGCCTGACACAGCAGAAGGCTGTGCTGCCATACAGAGAGATCTGTACAGGCTGGAGAGCTGGGCAGAGAGGGACCTGATGAAGTTCAAAGAGGGTAAGTGTAGGGTCCTGCACCTAGGGAGGAAGAACACCATGCACCAGTACAGGTTGGGGGCTGACCTGCTGGAAAACAGCTCCACAGAGAGAGACCTTGGATTCCTGGTGGACACATTGAGCATGAGACAGTGATGTGTCCTTGTGGCCAAGAAGGCCAGTGGTATCCTGAGGTGCATTAAAAAAGGCATGGCCAGCAGGTC
>VXAK01005489.1:0-10389 GCA_013399435.1 Arenaria interpres | reverse complement strand
CTCATCCTCTACTCTGCCCTGTTGAGGCCGCATCTTGAGTACTGTGTCCAGTTCTGGACTCCCCAGTTCAAGAAAGACAAGGAACTATTGAAGAGAGTCCAGTGGAGGGCTACAAAGATGATCAGCAGACAGGAGTATCTCTCTTATGAGAAAAGGTTGAGAGATTTGGGTGTTGTTAGCCTGGAGAAGACTGAGGGGGGATCTCATCAATGCTTATAAATATGTAAAGAGTGGGTTTCAAGAGGATGGGGCCAGACTCTTTTCAGTGGTGCCCAGTGACACGACAAGGGGCAAACGGGACAAATTGGAACACACAAGTTCCATCTCAACATGAAGAAAAACTTCTTTACTCTGTGTGTAACAGAGCACTGGAACAGGCTGCCCAGAGAGGCTGTGGGTTCCCCTTCTCTGGAGATATTCAAAACCTGCCTGGATGTGTTCCTGTCCAACCTGCTCTGGGTGAACCTGCTTTGGCAGGGGGGTGGACGTGATGATCTCTGAAGGTCCTTTTCAACCCCTACCATTCTGTGATACTGTATCTTGGACGTGGCTATGGAAAGGTTGTAGTTCAGTGTAATTTCAAGCATCACAATAATGAGAACCCATGCCTTATGCACTACAAAACCTCTAATTTCAAAATAAAATTAAAAAAAAGAGACATGGATCCTGCTTACATCTGTTTTCTTCACCATGGACCACCAGTTCATTTCAAAGTCTAGGCAAGATTAAATATCCATAGAGAGAAGTAAATTTCCTAATTATACTTTACGGCTACTTTGTGGATATGGGCTATTAGGTCCATGTGTAACATGGTACTGGAACTTCATGACTTCTTGGGTGAAAACATATAACATTAGCAATCTTAGGGGAACTTCTGTAAACAAGAATTACTACACCTCTTAGTTTTTATTATATTATGAAAGACCTCACTACGTTTCCTCATATGTGTTTAGCACTACACGTTCAACTGCAAACTAGTTGGGCAGTACTGATTTACAGCGTGTAAATGAACTGCTCATATGCTGATTGTATCTTTGTTTCTATTGTAAGGTAGTCCAGCTGTGACTCATGATTTTGCATAAATATTTAAATTACAATTTCAACATTTTCATTTTGAGCATACTGTGCCAAATGCTGCTGTGATAGCTTCAACAGATGCTACTTTCAAAAGCAAGTGGGAATAACTGATTTTTTTTTTAATGGAGCTGTAACAGTGTCTTCCAACCATTTCAGATGTTCAAGGGTATTCTGTAAACCAGTATCATCCTACTGTTACGACCTTCAACCACCCTGTTGCTTGTTATATTTATCTACTATTGTGTTACGCTGGGTTCTGAACTGCTAAAATTCTGGCATGGTTTTTTTCTACCTTTCCTAAGTGTTTACCTCACACACTGAATACTAAACCCGTACCTGCATGTTCCAATATACAACGTGCCTCATTTGCACATCAATTGGGACTGGGGATTTCACATACTCATGAATAAAAAAAACCCTATTTTGAGATTAGCAAATAAAATCTTTCAGCACTATTATAATATGTTTAATTTAATTAATTAATTTAATTAATGTGAATTTCGCTTATTATTTACCATTTCTTAACGCCTAGAAGTTTGACAAACCCTGCATTGTGCGAGCTTGTTTGTTGGTGTAATAACAGCAGTCAAACGGGAAGACTGGTACCAATCAAAGAAACCAGGGCAGCATCTGAAATCCATTGCTGGGTATGACAGCCCTTTATAACTCTTGAGTCAGAAGTTCATCCATGAGCTGAATCCCAAACCAAGGTAAGGTACCATTTGTTTACTTCAGGGCTTACGTATCAGGGGGTCATTGAATAGAGGCATCGTGTCCCATATGAAGTGTTTTGCACCTTGTTGAAGACTAACTAGAGTCCAAACAAGAATAGCTTGCATTGGTAATATGAACCTAATTCCTGGGGGGAAGTATCTTAAAGAGACTTAATAATATGTGTAAGTTTAACTGAGACACAACAATCATTACATAGGAAACAATATTAAAGTTATCATCTCGTGTTTTGCTTCATGATGAAGACAGGGTTCTTGCACATTTCAGGTAGGTCACGCCCCCCGCCCCTTTTCCCCTTATTCCTTAAAACAAGAGCAAAAAACTTGGAGAATATCTGATGCCTCCGGTATTTGTAATGTGAGAGCTCTAGAAGCTTTTCTTCTTGTTAAAGAGTTTCTTCTGCTGAAAAGTCAATTCTCCCTGAAAAAGCACGGTTGACAAGCAGCACTAACACATTCATTTCCAGAAAACACTGTCCACAAAAGACTTGGAGTTAGATTTTCGTTATAAGCAGATAGGGAGTGCAGCCATTTACATAGTAAATTCAAGTAAAAGTTTAAGTTTTCCCTTCATAATGTGGCAGCACTCAGCTCTAGTATTTATGGAAGAAGGTGATGTTGATACTAAAACATCATGCAGGGTGGGCATTAATATTTGTGTTATGCGTCCTCTCGGGTGCAAAGTGACTCTGGAGTAGTAATACAGAAGGGATTTCTGTGCTCATGAACACCAATGAATATTGAGTCCCTCTGTATCAGCAAGTAAGCTCCAGGGCAGGTTTCCAGTAACCTGCTCACCTGCAAGACAAACACAGGCAAGGGAGACGGAGAGGACTGATGTAGTCAGAAAACTCAGTGAAAAACCAGTAGCTGAACTGATACACTCAAAACTCCCAAAGCTGTTTATGAAGTAGCACAGGAAATCTGGGCGCTGTTGAGCTGTTTGGCAACCCATCCTGTCGCCAACACAAATAGGAGACAACTCCAGTGGCTTTAGAGGTGGGAGGGAAAACACTTGTTCTAGACAGTGACAACTGATCCCCAAAGCTCTCCTGTCTGCAAGCTCTTTGCCTTGTTGCACAAGACCCAGCAAGGGTGTTAGGTGATGGGGAAGCCAGACCTGCTGGCTCTTCAGTTCCCAGAGCGCTCCGTCCCCGCAGAACTGAAAGTAATGATGCAGGAGATCCTTCCAACGGGATTGAGTGTACTTTCAAGGGCAGTCAGAAGTGGAACCCTCACATCAGCAGCCCATGGATTTAAAGAAGAAAAATACTACAGACAAAAAGAAGCGACTCCCAGATCAATGCCTTCCATCACAAAGATTTAACGAAACCATATATTTAGGTTTTGCTGACTACAATTTAACTGTGGTCTCTTTGGAAGCACATTATCCCATGCTTGCCTTTTGGGCTACTTTGAAGCACCTGACAGTATAATTCCCTGTGAAAAATGAGGTATTAGACTGAAGCAATCGTGAACCTGAAAAACAGTTATTCTGTTTAAACCCCCACTAGAAACTGCTTAAAAGATTATCTCTCAAAACTAAAACAAGGGAGATAACAAGCCCACACAATAGGGCTGACTCTTCCAAAGCAAGTGCATACGTGGGATAACACAGTAGTAACTCCAGCTGAATAATGTTGAAATACAACAGTGGGTGGAAACCGACTCATATAAAGTGAACTGGTTTTGTCCAAATAAACCAGCATTTCCTTTCCCCTGGCCTTTATTATTAGGTGGCTCAAGCCTTCAGCCTGTGCTGGAGACAAGCTGTGACCGACCTAATCACAGACTCACAGACCGGCAGAGGTAGGAGGGCACCTCTGATCGTCTGGTCCAACCTCCTACTCAGAGCAGGGTCAGTGAGAGCAGGGCTGTGTCCCATTGGGTTTTGAGCATCTTGAAGGACGGGGACTCCACAACCTCTCTGAGCAACCTTCTCCCATGTGTGTGACCACCCTCGAGGTAAAAAATTGTTTTCTTTTGTTTGAATGGATTTTCCTGTGTTTCAGTTTGTGCCCATTGCCTCTTGTCCCATCACAGGGCACCACTGAGAAGGGTCTGGCTCCATCGCCTTTACTCCCTGCATCAGGTGTTTATACCTGAGCTCTCTGCAAGCTGAGCAGTCCCAGATCTCACAGATTCTGCCATATGACAGATGCTCCAATCCTTTAACCATCTTTATAGCCTGTCACAGGGCTCACTCTGGTGTGTCCGTGTCTCTCTCACACTGGACCCGGCACTCCAGATGTGTCTCACCAGAGCTGATTAGAGGGGATGGATCACCTCTCTTGACCTTCTGGTGATGCTCTGCTTGGTGCAGCCCAGGGTGCTGTTGGACTTCTTTCTTGCAATTGTTGCCTCATGGTCAACGTGGTGCCCACCAGGACCTTTCCTGCAACACTGTTTCCCAGTGGGTTGGTCCTCAGCATGTCCTGGCACATGGGGTTGTTCCTCCCCAGATGCAAGAGTTGGCACTTCCCCTTGAACTTCAGGAGGTTCCTGTCAGCCCGTTTCTCCAGCCTGTCGAGGTCCCTCTGGACAGCATAGGAAAATCAGCAACAATGTTCTTGTGCCATTTCTGGGCTTTAAAGGGACTGCTACTCATTTGCCTGCCCTTATCTCCAGGTCTGATGACTACTACTTACATAAATGGCAGTCAACTATAACAACTAAAAAACCACCCCATACCGGGTTTATGTTACAGCTCTTAAAGGGACAGCATTCCAATAGCTACAGATCTCAGATTCTTTAGATGAGCAGATTATGGCTTGGATGCTGATACGGATATTAAGAAGCTTCTTTGTATAATGTTCCAATAATAGACTAGACATTGTATTAGCTTACACTGAACAATTCTTTATACATATAATTTTCTGGTACTAATTACGTTAATGAAGTTCCTATCTCGTAATATTCCAGCTTGATGAATCATGAAATCTGGGTATGCTCTTGTGCAGCGCAGCTAAGGGCAAGGCTGTAATTTTGATGTGTGAAAGGAAGACTTCAAAGTCTCATGAGCAAAGGGATCAGTCTGATATTGAGTAACAACCTGTTACCTAAGGTTTCTGTGCTGGTATGATATTTAAATGTCTTTTTTTCACGGGAGGGTGGAGAGTGGGAGTGTTTCTGACTCACACAACTGATTTCAGTGTAGGGGACTAAAGGTTTTGTAAAGTCTACGGATGAAGGCTATATCCTTGCTGTACTTACACAGCACTAGATTCGTACAATACAATTGGGAGCCACACGGCGACAGAACAAACAGGCGCCCGGCAGGCACGCTGCGCGCAGGTACCCTCCTCAGAGACACATGCCCCCCTGCTTCTTTCTAAAAACCACAGAAACACCTTACGCTCCTGCCTAGCGCCCCCAGCCATGTTTTCTGTTCCACGAACGTTTCTTCCTCCAACTTGTAACGGCTTTTAAATCTGTAGCAATTACCAGACCATGGCATAAGAGCAAAAACTGTTCAACTCCACACAACATTGGTGGAGACCTTCAGATCAAACCTGTATTGCAACCCTGTTCCTTTCCATCATTTTACCTCTGTTTTCCTGTTTTCTGCTGAATACGGAGGAACTTGAGGAAATGTAATTTCTAATCTTGAAACTGATTATGTCACTGAAAAGCAGCACACAATGATCTGAAAGGTCCCTTCCAACCTAGGCAACTCGATGATTCCATGTGCTTGAGCCGTATATATGAGCAAGCTAAAGCCTGGGTCTGTGACACTTAAAGAGGGCGCTCTGTTGTTCAATATGCACCAGTGCATGCTATTGCTTCATGTAAAATAAAAAAAAAATCAATGAAAATGTGTCTGAAAGATAATGTGCAAGAATAAACCGACAGCTTACATCAATTTATTTATGGTATTTTAATACCAAGTTAATGCATTTCTTAAGTAAGAATTTATAAATCTGGTAATTTATAGAAAAAATAAATCACAGCTTCACAAAAAGCTAACTTTCGTTTGTCCCCTCCCCCCCAACATGCAGTTTACAATATATTTCAACTATGTTGGTAGAAAGTTAACAGTGATGTGAAATTCTTAAAAAATATTTGCAACAGCAATTGAAAATAAAATAATGATTTTTACTCAGTGAAAAAAGTAATAGGAACTGTGTTTCCCAGTAAAAGATAAGTCAGAAAAGCAGCAAAAAATCCCCCTCCTACTTCTTTTGTGCTACCTTTCTCCCCGCCGCAAACACCACCAGCAAAGGCAACACTTCGACATTAATCGTTGCCAGGTTCAGTGCTTCAGTGATTTTGGCAAGAAGTCGTACTCAGAAGTCCAGTGCCGGAGGTGTGTGCTCCAGAGGCTGCTGGTACTCCTCTTCCTTGGGGTAAGGTGGGATCGGCAACAGCTCCCAGTAAAAGCAAGGAGTATAAGGATTGTTCTATGGGTTGGTGTTCATTTTTCCCTCTTTCTTCACCTCCCCAATACAAACCGGAAAACCCAGAAATTTTTGTTGTCACACCTCACATTTGAGTAGTTATAGGGGATTTGGGATTTGATTGATAATGTTACATTTTCACCTGTGCACAAAAATCCCTTCTGTTGAATTTATACATGCAACCACAGGACGAAAAATGTTCCTTCTCTAACTTCTTAACTAAAAGTCACATTTTCAAAGGTCATTGCACTTGACAATAAAAAGGCAATTAATACGCATTTGATATTAAATACATTGTACAGACCTGAACTTCTGTGCAATCCATTGCTTCAGACACACACATATTTAACATATTTTTAAAAACTAAGCCTGTAATCATAGTTTAACGAAGAAAACCAAACTTTGCTAAAGACTACTTTTTTAAAGACAAAAATCTTTAAGAACAAACGCACACAAAAACCAGCTCCCTTTAACTCCTAGTGCATTTAAACACATCTTTGAAATTCTCCATGTTGTTCCCACATTTAACCGTGCTATATCATTCTATATGGATCTAGTGACACTATACAAGCACACGTTTTCCCTGACCCAACCAATAAGGCTGGCATTTGTCACGCTGTTGGTACAAAATGGAAAGCTGAAGATAAGATTATTGCCTCACTCCTTTACCTGTGGAGAACAAAAAGTTTCAAAGTGGATGCAACTCAGTTGTCATGCAAGTTGCCTGTGAATTCTAGTGGCCCATTTCAGATGCCAAGTGCTTACTCTTCCAAGCCAGGGTTTTGGGTTGTCCCAGCATATTTTGCGACAACTTGCTGTTAAAACGATGGGCATGGAAACTGAAAGGGAGATTTTGGTCCCTGAGATATACTAAATGACATCAAGAACTAAAGCACTGATATTTAGTGTGGAGTGGACCCTCTTTAAGGAAAACTAAGGTAGCTTCAACTTTCAAAACTTTAACAAATATCCTTAAGCAGGATGACACAATATATGCAGTATTGGTCAAGAAAAGTGCATTGTACAGAGTAGTTTTAAGAGTTACCAGTTGCTGAGGACCAAGAAGCTGTCCTGTCAATAGCTCGCTGTATCAAGTTTGTCTTTCCAAACTAATAGAAAAGCACAAGAACATGAAACATGGCCTTAGCCAAAACATCTATCACCTACTCCTCTCTCACACGACTTAGTGTCTTAAATACTTACAGTGGGTAAACTGACTACATACGCTAGAAGCCAAACCAAACAATTTAACTTTGTAATTGATCATCTCAGCAGTGCTATGTGGACCATATCAGCAACCTCTTCATTGCCAAACTGGTGGCAATGTGTGCTACTGATAATAGATTTTGAGCTAGTGTTTTAAAAGGTTTGTACCATTGTTTCAGACCAGTGGCCACTACAGTAAAACATCTTTGGCAACCATAGACATATGAAAGGCAATTCACAGCAGCTGGAAGAATTGTAAGATGTTTACAAAGTTCTATAGTGCATCATTAACTTTCTGCATCATGTTGTATAAAGTACCAAAACCCTGAAAAGGGTAGCTAAACATCTGACATCATTACCTCAGAAGCTGCAGGGTTTTGTCATACCAACTTTCTCGAACAAAGCTAGGGCTTCTGAAATTTAAAAGGGTGATGTGAGATGGTCCATGCAAGAGCCTTTAGTGCAGTTGGAGTTGATGAAGAAGGGGACAGAGTAATGAAGGGCTGAAGACTCAGGGACTGGCAACAGACAGCTTCAAGAATGGATTTAGTCACACAAGTAGTCTAATCACATTGGTGGTGGTACCTCTTCAGACAACAAACCAAAATGAAACAAAAAAATCAGCTGCATCCAGAGAGTTCACTAAGTAGTTTCATTTATCAGCACCTTAAATGAGAAAAAATGTGCATTAGTGACAAAGAATTTACTCTAAATCATTCATAACACTCTATTACACAACTGAGCTATAAAAGGAATTCAGTATAACCATCTTTTGTTTTCAATTAATACAGTTATGAATTACGTATATCTTGTGACACCAGATAAGCCAGCACTTAAGTGTGTGGGTCAAGTGAAGAGACCACACTATTAAGATGGGTAAATTTTTAACAAGTAGAAGAATTGAAGGAACATGCTCTAAGTTTTTTGGTTTTTTTTTTTCTGAATATGAGCCCAGCTTTCAGAAATTTGGGAAATATTATTGCAATTAACTTGCAGAACTGCGTAGTGATCCCTATATTAGTATGCAATTTGGCAGTAACCATCACAACACAAGAAATTAAAAAGGAAAAACAGAATCTTAAAAAAAACCCCAAAGGGTATTTAAGAAGGAAAAATATAGTAATACTATCAGCACTGAGAGCTTACTCCGTGACAATAAAGTCAAAGCATGCAAAGCACGCAAAGGCATTTCTTTAAATTTGAGTCTAATAAAATACTGTATCACTTTCAGTTAACTTTCACCCCCCAAAAAAGTACAGCTACAGAATATGCTGAAATCTCTCAGACGTCCATTTCCAGAACTATTGTGAAAAACATAACAGAATCTTAGCATAAGGACTCCAGTTGCTGCACACAACTTCCTTTGATAGTGAAATAAACCAAAATATTGTCCCTTTCTCCCTTGGGAGAGAAGAAGAATGAAGATCATAAAATAAGGTACAAGTAATTGACCTGACTGACAAAATTATGAAGTGATAACATGAAATACACTATTGTTGTTTATATTCAGTCATCAGGTGCTGCATGAAAAGGCAATTAGTTTAGCAGTTCTGTGAACGGGTTTTTGCCACGTTAGTGTTCTCTATTCTGCCACAGCAGATTTTTCCTTCGCATTTCAGTAGCTGTAAAACCATGGCCCTGCCCTACAGAGACACGTTCAACAACAGCACTGTTGTCATGCAAGACTTACTGCTGTTTCAGCACATGAAGGATGAATTCAATCCTCAGTAGATTCAATCCTCAAACCTACTATACTGATGACTGCGTTGGAGTTCCAGTGTTTCATTAAAAGATAAAATGTAACAAATTAATTAATGGAGTTCCTGTACTGAAGTAGAAGGAAAGTCTGGTCAGCTAGTTCCGCCTTTTAAAAGCAAAAAAGTAAGGGGAAGCAGCCCCGCTCCAATCAGCAACACAAATTCTGTATATCATGTTCTGTCCTAACACACAGCTGAGCAAAACTGCAACCTGTACATATCATCACTGATGCTATTCCTCTTTAGACATCATCGTTTTTAAAACAAATAAAAGCTGGAAATTTCTTGCAACTTCTCCTGTCCCCAAGCATACCATGTAAATAATATACCAACATCCTGGTATATAAAGTAACTATATTAGTGTGTATATATATATATATAGTTACAGTTACTACATCAATAGTTACTGTTATCTGAAAACAAGGGCAAAAATGGGTTCTGAGTCCAAAGTGAACTGAGATGAATATGTTTTCCACTTGTGGGTCAGAAAAGCACTGACAAGCTTAGGGAAGGGAGAAAAAATCATTTTTTAAATGAGTTCCAGCACTGCAAGTTTAGATATTTATATGCAGGTTACTGATTAGTTATTTTTAAAAAGCAATACACCCAGAATTTAAGTTGCTTATCTACCCACTTAACATTGATCTTCTTATTATTTCAGGTATCATCCATGTAGTGAAGAACCTGACCTGGAATTAATATTCAAGTTGCTTAGTTCAGCTTGTTAAAAATTTACCCACTTATTCACAGCTGGTTTTATTTTATACTTCATAATCAAAATTGTTCTCATTCACAGATACATTACAGAGTTAGTAAATCAACATCAATCCATTTGCTCAGCTTGATTTTTGCCTAGCATTTGTTTAGTTTGATTTTCATTCTCCTACAAGCTCAGTCAGTCTCTTCCATGCAAGGAAAATTACAATTGAATAGTTAATGCAGGCTGAATGAGTATAAACGAAATACAAACACATCATCAGAGGAGCATGCTAGAGTCCTCAATTGTCTGTTTAATTAATACCCCCCACCCATCCTGCCAAAACCAAAACAAAGAAAGAAAACTGAACAACCACCCCCAAAAAGTTTAGTAAGCAGCAATAATGGCTATACTGTAAAATATTTCCTTTGGGATGAAATTATGAAACACAACAACAACGAACAAATGACATCACCATATAAACTTCTGCTTCTTACCATAAGAATATCTTAATGAAATGTCTT
>VXAK01005488.1:57619-70354 GCA_013399435.1 Arenaria interpres | reverse complement strand
CTTGTCACTGTTCTCCATCTGGATTTCAAGCCAGTGAGTACTACCTTCTGGATGCGACCAGCCAGCCAGTTCCTTATCCACTGAACAGTCCACCCATCAAATCTGTACCCCTCCAATTTGGCAAGGATGTTGTGGGGGACCGTGTCAAAGGCCTTACAGAAGTCCAGATAGGGCACATCCATAGGTCGTCCCTTATCTACTGACCCTAGTAAAGCCATGTTGGCTGTCCTGAATGTGCCCAATAATTTTCTCCTTAAAAACACAGAGCTCCTATTATCTTCCTGTCATCAGAAGCAATCAATTCAAAGACTCCTTAAGGGACTACTACTACTTGGGTGACATGCTGTAACTGGCATGCTCCAGTTTGCATGTTTGTGCAGTAATGTCTTTTTGAGGGGCAGAGATTTCTTAAAACAGACATCAATGCAGTTACTTTTAATCCTGAGAACACATGCTAAAACAGCTTTACTTTGCCTACACACAGTAGATGGGTGAAGACAGACATTAATAATTCTCAAAAACAATTGCACAAGAGAAGGAAAAAAATCCAACACAAAAACACTGAGAAGAGAATCTTAGATGATGTCCACTGAAAGGCTATTTCATCGTCCAGGTCCAAAATCCTACCGCACTGAAAATGAGGGAAAAAAAAAAAGGGGGGGGAAAGCAAAACTCTGACCTTAGATGGTGAACAGACTATAAGTGATGTGGGAAAACAAAGGACAGAATTATTTGAAGACCGAGTTGGTCATAAGAGAATCTTCAGTATGGAGGTTTTGCATGGTTTAGATATTCCTTGTACCTGCAAATATCTTCAGTTTGCTCTGATGCTTTTTCTGTTGGATCCTTTGAAACCTCCTATATGGGTTTTATTTAATGCAGCCAGGACAGCTGATTCAAATTGACCAGAGAGATGTTCCATACCATATAACATAATGCTCAGCTATAAAACTAGCAGAGGCCGGTTTCTCCAAGGTAGTCGTTACTCAGAGACTGGTTGGGCATTGGTCTGCTGCTGGGAGGTGGTGATTGACTGCTTTTGTATCATTTGGTTTGTTGGGTTTTTTTCCTTGATTTATTAAACTGTCTTTATCTTGACCAACAAGTTTTTCTTGCTTTTGCTCATCCTGCTGTAAAAGAGCGAGCAAGTGACTGAGTGAGAGCTTAGCTGCTGGCCAGGGTCAATTCACCACATTTTCAAATGGCGATAATGTATTTTTTCCAGAGATCAAACCTGTAAAACTTCATGGAAATATCAGCTTAACAGACACTAATAAGTCATAAATCAGTATTTGCTAGCATTAATTTTTCTGTTACACCCTGGCACAGATTTATGTTTATTTTAACAGACATCTGATCCTGATCTGCACAGCTGTCTACAGTAAATGACTTGAACTACTGCTGTGACAAAGTCAGCAAATAGACATCAAACCCTGGAATAAGTGGGGCATAACACCAGCTCTAATCTTTGGAGTTTCTCCTGCTTAAACCGCAGTTGAATTTAAACAATTTCATGAAAGGACTTCTCCCCTGAAGTCACAACATGCAACACTGTCACCAAAAAGACTCAAGCTAGATAAAGAAACCAGTTCAAGACTACCTATCTAAGGCTCTGTGTTTAATGAAGTATTTTCCATGTTTCCTGCAGTATGACACCTCCTCACTTCAAATGTGAATATTTGAGAAACATTTGCTGTGTCATTCCTTAAAACGTCAAAAACATACAGAGCATTAGGGTGATTATATCAATATCAATACTGTTTTCAAGTTAGCATACATTATTCATACAGACTTCACTTCAATATAAAAGGATGCACTACATGTAGTGCTTATCTTACTAATGTTTCCAAGAAAAGAAATCAAAACAGGATATTAGCATGTGTTCTGAAAAAAAAAAAAGAGAGATAAATCCAATAAAATTGTCCAGTAAGTCACCATGAGTTATTTTTGACTTCACCATTTTGCACTCTTAATGTAAAACTTACCAGGTTTTCCATCCAAAACTGCATTCCTCTGAGCAGTGAAGAGTTCAAGAGCTTTTTGGATTTATAGGTATACACACATCAGCCTTTACCTGAGCAATCTCTCGTAGCAACACAGAGTTTTGTTTGTTGGTATTTTATTTTTTTTTTTTAAAACACCACACAAACGAAAATATATTACAGGCAGCTTTTTACTTATATTATTTTTACATCTCTGTTATTGATGATGGAAAGATATTTAGAAATAAGCTTGCTTGTCTTCATCATACACCAAGCTTTTAGTCTGCTGCAAAATGAGAATGCTTGACAGGAATATACGGTTTACTGAATGACACATCTACAGCATGAGGAAAGGAATTATTTGGCATTTATAGTTATATTTACCCCAGAAAGCCAAATGCATCTCACCAGACCATCCATCACCATTTCTACACTTGTCCACAGTGCAGAGATTGGTCTTCCTATTGCTCTATCTCAAGATCAATAAAAACATCCCTTCATGTAAAATAATCCAAAAAATCCTGAGGATTGGAAGTCATACTTTAAATGCAATAAATTCCATTAGCCCCTTGTCATCTTTTGCAAAGTATGTGCTCCCATTCCATAATAAGTGTTAATACTACTGAGCTACGTAAAAATTAATTTTGTATTTGAAAGTGTTTGGTTGAAACAAACATGCATAATGAACCATATTTCATCCTTCATCAGCTGATATGGAACAATTTCTGGCACTGGGGATAAACAAGCTAAGCAGTACCTGTTTAATTACCTGTGATCCTGTTTGGTGCACATACTTCATCCTTTATTTACAAAAAAATTCAGATATCAAATTAACTCTGGTTCATGATACACTGCACAAGTTAAATATGTAGAATATAAACACATATACATAGGTTGTTGTTTTGATGTTCCTCTATACATATATTTAACTACACAGACATGAATGAAATATAAAAATGTAATATAGCTTTAAATTAGCAAATAATTCTGCTTTAATTAGCCTTTCTGGTAACTCCTAGTGGTTTACTATCACATAAATATTGTTCCACAGGGTTGTTTTTGAAAACTGGCAAAGCCTGACTGATTAAATTTCCCATAAAACCTCCCAGTATCAATTAAGTACAGAAAAATATGTTCAAGTCATTTAAGTGAGAAAGAGCTAGCCCAAATGGGCTACATCATCTGATCTCCAGTGACTTTAAAAATACTTGTTTCTTCTGCAACTATGACATATGGTTGCTTTATGCATGTCAATCATTTCCAATAACTATGCAGCTTTAAATCATAAAATTTTCAGAAAAGAAAAATCTCACAGGAAGGTCAAAAGGAGCGTCTGATCCATAGCAGCATTACTATGGGTTACTGATGGGGAATTTGTAGAGGCAGCAAGTCTCTCAACAAACAGCTAATGGATTCTACATGATTTTTCACAAAATCACAGAAGGGTTGAGGCTGGAAGGGACCTCTGCAGATCATCTGCTCAGAACCTTGCTCAAGAAAAGCTACCTAGAGCTACCTGCCCAAGACTATTTCTAGATGGCTTTGGAATCTCTCCAAGGATGGGGATTTCACAAAATCACCAAGCTTGGTCATCCTCACTGTGAAAAAGTGTTTCCTGACGTTTTTCAGTTTGTGCCTGTTGCTTCTGGGGACTCACTGAAAGGACAGCAGCTCTGTCCTTCTTGGACCCTGCCTTCGNGGAAGGGACCTCTGCAGATCATCTGCTCAGAACCTTGCTCAAGAAAAGCTACCTAGAGCTACCTGCCCAAGACTATTTCTAGATGGCTTTGGAATCTCTCCAAGGATGGGGATTTCACAAAATCACCAAGCTTGGTCATCCTCACTGTGAAAAAGTGTTTCCTGACGTTTTTCAGTTTGTGCCTGTTGCTTCTGGGCACTCACTGAAAGGACAGCAGCTCTGTCCTTCTTGGACCCTGCCTTCGGGTATTTATATACATTAACAAGATTCCCCTGAGCCTTCTATTCTCCAGGCTGAACAGTCCCACCTCTCTCAGCCTTTCCTCATACGTGAGATGCTCCAGTCCCTTAATCATCTTATGGCCCTTCTTTGGACTCCCTCCATTATGTGCATGTCTCTCCTACTGGGGAACCCAGAACAGGACCCAGTGTTCCAGGTGTGGACTCACCAGCACTGAGCAGAGGAGAAAGATCACTTCTCTTGACCTGCTGGCAGCCCAGGATGCCATCAGCCTTCTTTGCAGCAGTGGTGCATTGCAATCGATGTTCCACTTGGTGTCCACCAGGGCCTTCAGGTCCTTTTCTGCAAAGCTGCTTTCCACCTCGGGGGCCTCCAGCATGTACTGGTGGCATGGCCTTATTCCTCCATGGGTGCAGGACTTGGCATTTGCCCCTGTTGAACTTCATGAGGTTCCCGTCAGTCCATGTCTCCAATCTGTCTTCACCTCTCTCAAAAATTACCCTTGCCTGGGGATTTCTTCTTACTTGCAATAAAAATGCTTGCCTGCCAGAACTTCAGGGAGAGCATATGCTCACACATACAGCTAATGCATGCACCAGGTTACCTTTGGAGAATCAGCTCTTCCAAATTTTGAGCTAAATCTTTAAAGATGTTTTCACATCTAATCGTCACAGATTTCAAGAAGTTAAACACCTACAGATTCAGTGATCTGAGGCCCTAACCAGTTCTGATGTTTGTCAGTAAGTTAAAGTGTTATCTTCAATTTCCTTCTAAAAACTGCTGGAGTTATTTGCAGTCTGGCTATTGTATGCTTATTGTAAATTTTACAATAGTCTGATACCTTAGAGTTTTTCACAGACATTCTTTCCTAAACATGTATAAAACAATAGAATACTGAATAATGGGAACTAGAGCAGGACCAAAAAAATCTTTAACTATTAGCATCACAGTAGAGCACTTGCTAAGGCAATCCTTAGAATGTGAAGGGGAAAACAATATTATTTCTGTATACACTTACAAAGGAGTAGAAAAATACAAAATGCATTGTCATAAAATATACTAATAAACCACATTAAAGAACACTCCCTAATTTGCACCCACAAATATTCTGTTCCCTAATACTTACAGTCATTATTCATGTTAAAAAGACTATGGTATATCAATGATGTAATTTAACCAGGATAACGAAAATTCCATTTATGGGAAAAACACCATATTTAGTGATCTGTAGGGATTTCAGCTGTTATGGTGATGCTGTATGAACAGGATTCCAAGAAAAACATACATGTATGTTGCATCAGGGGTAACTCAAAGGTTTTTTTTTTGCTGAAGAACAATCAGGAAACATATTTCCACAATAGGTTGACACCCTACAACTTAAGTACAAACTCCAGCATCAGCATATAAAATTTCTTAGTTGTACTCTTGTAGTTTTAAACTATATATTATAAGTAGATCTCTTCTTTCAAAGGCTAATAAGCATATAATACATTAAGCAAGTTAGACACCAGATGCTGATCTCAAATGTTATTTCATTCCTTGGGTAACTCAAGGATCTAAAATTCAAAGTGATTTTCGAGCTGTTCTCCTATTCCCGTCTCAAATCTAAAATAGTACCTGTTTCCAACAGTTCACTTATCTACCTTGTTTACACATCCTTTATAAAGACCCTCCTTTTCAAGTTTTAAAAGTGGATGAAAATAGTTCTGACACTATACCCTAGATTCATCATAGGTAGCTCTTCCATTATTGTTGGGCGTCGCATTTCACCTCAATCCATAACATTTGTTGTTTCCATGGAACATTAAGACCATATATTTTTTGTAAGCAACTACAGCCATGACACACAGTCACTTAGTTGAATAAGCACAACCACAACTTACAATTTCAGTGTTACTGACTAAATTTGGATCAGGCACTAAAATAATCAACCACCCTGAAGTAGGAAATCAAATTCTGATCCTTTTTAATCATTAAGAGTGTGACAACCAGTTTCTCCGTAAGATTTTTACCTTAAGTCCTTGTTTTTCCCACAAATTCCTTTAATTCTATTATAGAAAATCAGATGAGGTGTTGAACCCTGAGATACTGTAATATGATGTCAGTTATCTAAGGCGAGTAAATTTGTCACACAAAGTCTGACTCTTGAGCTAATTAACCAACAAAGCAAGATGCTCAGGAAACTGCATCACTCACAAGCTTCTTCTGCACCACAAGTATTTTCATCCATTGCATTATGTAGACCATGTCACACCAAGTAGAGAGTTAGAACAGTAATATAATAGGCGAGGACTGGGCACAGAGGGAACAAGATTTTAACTGGGAAATCCTTGCTTTCAAATCAACTAATGGTTTTCTCAGGCATTTACTGTCGTTTCTGCATCCAGCAAAGTTATAGATTACAAATTAAAGCGATGGCCCAATTTTACCGCTCTTCCTCTTGGCACAAAGCAGTGGTATTTCTTATCTATAAAGAAAATGTTGGTCTAAATTTGAAGTATTTTTGCAACTCACTTGCAAAATAGACCGTCTTCTGAAAAGCAGTATTTCATCCTTGAGAGGGCTGAAGATTTTCATTTTCATCTCCTCTGTTAATTAAGCACTAATGAAAGTAAGTAGTAAAAAGCCAGTTTTTGAGAGCTATTCAGGAGCAATCACACTTTGAACAGTTGATTAATGAAGCATTAATAATCTCGTTTAATATAAAGCAGTAAGAACAAAAAAAAAAGCAACAAAAACCCACCAGATACTGTTTTCTAAAATGTCAACAAAACCAACAAATACAAGTATATAGTTGCATATACATACTGAAATCAACAGTTTTGAGAAACAGGAAAAGGCTTGAAAAGACATCTACAAATATGTAAATGCCAGGCTGCAAATAAAAATAAATCTGCAATGTCTCTGTACATGGTAGACTAACAAAGGCACTACAGTGTTACATGTGGTACAACTGTGAAGCATAAGATGTGGAACTTAGAAAGTACAGAGGTTGTATGCGGAGAAAGCCACCATGTAGTCTGACATGTTGTCCATTAGATGATTAGCTGCAAGTATTTATCTGCTGCTACAACAGTTTCTCATCTCAAGATTGCCTTGTCTCTCCTCTTGATTCCATGCCCTTTAAATATGATTAATGCTACTAACTTGCTTTTCCTGTACATTATCTACTTGCCCTGGAGTTTCACTGAGACACTTATCCATCTTAATTGCAGGAATTCAGTATGAGTCCCTGACATCTCCTGGCAGAGACATGGGCTCAACCATAATGACTAAGCAGTGATACGCACCCTGGTCCAGGGATAAGTGTAGCCACTCCAGTGGTAGCAGTTGCAGGTACATCGGGCACTCAGGTAGAAGCACATGATCTGTGCAGTGTCGTGGTGCCTACAAGCAGGTTTTTAAGGAAGAGTTTTGTTTTTTTTCTGTTAACATCTCTCTCTTTTCATTCATGTGCTTAAATTAAAAGTAGAGTGCACTGGGCTGACCAAAGGACAGATTGTGTGTCTACAAATGCAAAGAACATGCACAACCACTTGGATTATCATCCCTTGTTTTCTATTTCAGTCAACCAGAAATGTTTACATGGAGAGTTTCAGTTGATGTTTAAACGATTAAGCACAACTGACATTTATAGCACTTTCCTACAGGACGTTACTAGCCTTGCCTGGCCTAAAGGAGAGAAAAATTCAAACGATGCTCATATTGTGAGTTTGTCTAAAAGATGCAGCCTGATGATGATATTACAGAGAGGCAGGTGCATTGACAGAACCTCTCTTTTCTGTCTCTTTCCTTGCATGGAAAAAAAAAGGCTGACTTAACAATACATGCAACAAATGTTAAGACCACAAAAATGCAGTTATCGTGACCACAGAGGATGAAGTGTGAGATTTGCTGAACAGCCTGGATTAATTTAGCCTGTATCTCTCTGCAGGCATTCCCAGATATACTCTTACTTCAAAAAGTGAGAAAAGATTTAGAGTTTACTGAAAAATTTAGACTTGACTCAAAAAAACCCTCTACCCACCCTGTACTCTCTTCAGAGTTAAGATCCCAATGGCTCTTCTTAGGCATTCTTTCCATTAAAAAATTTTAGGTCACATAATTACAGACCGCAAACACTATCACATTTGCTCCAGCCACCAACTACAGAACTGAAATAGCAAAACACAAAATAATTAGATCTTACACTTTATTAAACTAATCTTTGTGTTTAAAGACTTTAAATACCAGGAAAATATTGGCTTTTGGGTTTCTCTTCAACTAACGCCAATCAAGATTAGTCAAAACATCACGTGAAGACAGGTCATTCACCAGAAGAAAAAGGCAATTCACAGAAAATTTTACAAGTGTTTGGGCTAACATATGCTTCCATAGCCACAAAGAGTAAGAAAAGATGTACATACTATTGAGCATTTGCCTACTAATACTTTTGGCTAGTAATACTTTGACAAAATACATTTGGTTGTCTTCAAAGAACTGCAAATGTTTAAGTCCTTGTGCAACTGTGCAGCAAAGTGCAGTCCGAAAGCCTGTAAATGATTAAGAAAAATGTGTTAGCGACAAGCTTTCTTAAAGAAAGAGTACCTTTCATGAAACACTTAGTCAATCTTTGCCTTATGGAAGAACTTTAAAAATAAACACATAACACAACATGTCACGGTGTTGTACAGAGTGCTTTGTTTCTCTCTAAAGGTAAAAAGGTTTCAAGGTCAAAAATGACAGAACTGTTCTTTGTTTGCCAGTCAAACACAATGCATGCATAACAAAGGTGTAAAAAAATCTACATGGGGATCAGGAAGTGATGTTGAATCATTCAGTGTAATTGCAATTTTAAGTTAGAGTTATTCTCCCAATTTCCCCCAAAACATCTTTTTTTTTCATTCACTCTTCTATTTTCATTAATAATCATCATTTTCCAGGACAGGGAGAACAATTCATGTTCAGATTGTCTCCCTTGTTTTAAACCAGAGTCATTTTATATTACGAAAACCTTTTCCAAGGGATTGATAATGTTCCATAGAACAGCATGATTTCTCCCACTGATCCCAGTGAACAAAAGCATGGTCTATAAATGATCTAATGATCCTGGAAACTGTATTTTAAGGAGCGTCTCAACTGTGAAATAGTCAACAAGCCACAAAGAAATCACTTTTATAAGGTTAGAACATCGTGAAACTGATGAAAGAATCCTCAGCAGACTACGTGCAAACATCTTCAGTGAGTTTCACATGATATTAAACTCCAATCCTAAGCTTCAGTTGTTTCAAGGGACCACACAATTTCAACATTTTTTAACATTTGAACAAAACAGAAACAAGCTCTTTTCATATGAAACTTTCACCCAATAGAACCATATTTTTTAAGGAAGTCCATAAAGCACAAGAGGTGCTTCACAACAATTACTAAAGCACAAACCTGACATAATTTCTCTTCCACATTGCATTTCTTCTTTACTCAATCTGTTGTCTTTACGGCTATTCTCACTTCCTCCACAGCACTTTAACAGATATGACTTATAAGCTGTCTTAACCGCTTTCACAATGCATTTTTAGACATTCTTATCCTCATACTATTTACTAGCCATGAAGAGAGTTGTAAAACTGGAATTTCTAAGTTCCAGTGTGACATTTTTTCTTAAAATAGAACGCCTCAGTAGATCACACTACCTCCTAAGTGGCCTAAATATCATTATTAATTTTTAGAGGAAGGGAAGTTAACAAATCAGGGAAAAAAAATCTCCCAGTCCAGTATAACATTGCTTTTGCCATCAGCCTTCATTGCCTTCACAGTGAATTCTTTAAGCTATCAAAAAATCTCCATTTCCTGTGTGTTTATTTGGTCAAGCACAAGCAACATTCCATAGTATGAAGAAGTGCACCAGCCTCAAGACTACATCTGGAAATATCACCTACAAAAGGTACAAGAAAGAAAACATAGGATTCCATTTCTTTATCATCAGACACAGAATAACTGAGATACAAGATCACATTTTTATAGATATCCACAGATGGATAGTCTTAGAACACCCCAATCTTTTAAAACCAGCAGCAGATTTACTGTAAAGACAACAGAGTAGTTTTTAAACTTCACTTGACAATATGAGAGAAAAATCAACAGACTAGAATTCACAGAAGTGGTAGCATTAACTTCCAATACCAATGGCAGATCACTACTTTTCCATATAACTACAAGTAAATTAGCCAAGACAGATGTTACCACTGGAAAAAATACACAACAAAGGTTCACATCTACATCTGTTTCCTGGCAAGCTGCTTCTACTTTTTGGCCTTGGATTCTAGACTTTTGGGTTGGGTTTTCTTCAAACCTTGTGGGGAAAGCACTTAGGCATAGAGGGTGAAAGGACAGAATACTTCAATATCTAACCATTTCCTTACTTAAAGACAGAGAGGCTGCAGATCGACCAGAACACCCAACCCCAAAACACAAAACAGTTGTTTTCATCTTAAGCCATTCTTTAGAATATCACACCTCCAAGGAAACCGCCAAAAAGCATAAATTTATTAGAAGCCAATACATATTTTTCACATTGCAATCAAAAAAGTATTTACAATGGAAATCTATTCATTTTAAGCATCTGAAACAGAAATGTGGTTATTTATAAATAGCAAGCTGTGAGTATTTTATTTAGAAAACAAGTTCCTACAGCTAGAGAAAAGTTATACAAATTCTGTCATGTAGCTCCAGCTTAATAAATACCTACTACGTAAGCAACTGCAAACAAAAATTCCCTCTTATTTTAGTGTTTAAAGTACAATTACAGTTTGCAGGAGAATGGCCAAGAGTTGGAAGATAAATAGGAGAAGGAGCGTAAGTGTATAAGGGCCCTAAAACAAATAAATTATCTAAACAAAGAACAGCAAAACTAGTAACATGGGGATTTCCCTGTTTTGTTTCCCTCTGTCAGCTATGGGATTAGTATCATACAATGTACAGGGTTATTTTTATTATGATTTACAGGATACTGTTGCTTTCCTAGCCACAGTATCTACAGCAGAATACTTGTTCCCTTTAGGAGAAATACACACCTACATGCTCACACATGTATGTATTTGTAAAGGTCATAAACCCTATCATCTTGCTAAAACTCACTGGTATAGAGACAACATTAGTCATTTCTCTGAATCCCTCAAAGTTCTCATCCCAGTCCCCACGATAATCCTGGAAAATTACATTTTATTAAAAGAAATAACAATAATTTTTAAAAAAAAGTTGTTCCAAGCCATTTGAAATCCATAGCCAGATTTTATTCTTTCACCTTTTCTCCAGGGCCCAAGCTGGGGAACTATGAGGGAGTGCAGCAATAGGATGAGGGCTAAGGGTTTTAAACTGAAAGAGGGTCGATTTAGATTAGATATTAGGAAGAAATTCTTTACTGTGTGAGTGATGAGGCACTGGAACAGGTTTCCCAGAGAAGCTGTAGATGCCCCGTCCCTGGAAGTGTTCAAGGCCAGGCTGGATGGGGCTTGAGCAACCTGGTCTAGTGGGACGCGTCCCTGGCCATGGCAGGGAGGGTTGGAACTTCATGATCTTCAAGATTCCTTCCAACCTAAACAATTCTATGATTCTGTAACAGGTTCAAGTCCACTGAAGAGACAAGGTGCTGACACAAAATTCAATTCAGAACCCCAACAAAGATTTCTTCTAGCACATTAGTATCCATGACCCTTAGATATTCAAATAAACCCTCGTCGACCAGCTATATGGCATTTGATTTCAACAAATGCATGCACATACAAAACTGAAACAGACACAACTGAGAGTTTCTAGTGTAAATTCATGGGAATTCAAGCCTGGCCTTCAAAGACCTGATGTAGCCTCATCATCAAGCAGACAGGATTGAGTTTTACGCAGTTAATGAATTTGGACAGTTGGTACATCAAAGCATTCCCTCCTCCCTAAGCATTCCTTCCACTGGCAGCTACTGACAAAGTTATTTCAGAGATTAGAACCATGCATTAATGAAGACATCATTACCTGATAACAAAGCTATTAACATGTTTTAGTGCTAATTACTTTTGTCATTAGAAAAAAAAAGGTCTACTACTACAAGTTTAACAGGAAGGTATCAGCAAAAATGGCTACCATCTTGTATCAAGTGTACATCAAATGGAAAAGTTTCACAGAGTTTCATAGGGTTCAGACCCCGTGATAGGATTCCAGCAGTGACTATTTTACAGAAAGCAGAGATTAATAGCAAATAACCTGTCTCCTTGCTATGGAGTTTTAGAGACTAGTTCATGAACTTACCTAAAGAAACTGCATATATACATTTTATAGGATTTTTTTCATAATCATAACTTCATGTCATAGAATAAAGACTTCTAATGGGAAATTGTTTTAACAAGTATTTATTTTGGTGGTGCATAATGTATTGATGGGTGTGCTGGTCGGGAGTCTTTTGAGTGACTTCTGTGAACTTTGGAATAGATCCTTAATTTTTTTGTTGATAACATTGTGACCTTTATTTAACAAGGCATTGCTATGGGCCAAGGACATTTAGAATGGATACATGGAACTATACCACCATGCAAACGGACACAAACAATAACCAAAGTTAAGCATTCAATTCAAAACACGTCAAGCCAATGACAGAATCTCATCTTTTCAAGAAGTGGTACTGAGAAAGTACAATACTCAATAATTAGAGATTGAGAGGGAAATAAACCCTTCAATTTCTGTTTCTACAACATGATCAATACTGTAAAGTCAAAATCACACACTTTAAGCTCACACTAAGTCTGCAGAAAATCACCAGCATGTCACTTAGTTGAATTTGGTCCAAAAAAAAAA
>VXAK01005488.1:0-57592 GCA_013399435.1 Arenaria interpres | reverse complement strand
AAAAAAAAGAAAAATTTAAAAAGACAAAATGGCTATACTGTGTAACCTTGGGGTTTATCACTACTTTTGGGGAAAAACATTCAGAATGAAAATTCCTACAACCAATTTATCACATACTCTGAAACTAAGGGAACATTTATTTAAGAACAAGAAAATTTCCAATATGCTTCTAATACATCTCCTTTTTTTTTTTTTTTTTTCATCTGATTTGTATGTTTAGTTTCCAGGATCTCCCCACTCTTTGGTAATTTTTTTTTCCTTTTGACTTCATGGCAGTTCTGGAGCTCCTGTTCTTTTCCCACAGGTTATCCACATATCAATACATCCATTCCCCAAAGTGCCTCAGAAACATATATTCTGCAGAAGAGTAAAGCCAGCATTTTAACACTCTAGCATCAGTCCCATAAGACAGATTTGACATGGATTTGTACCCAGAGCATTCTTTTTCTTCCAGGCATTATCAGCATGAAACACACTGGCATGATCTATTTGCCTGTCCCAGCCCTTTTGAAAAACTACAAACGAAAAAAAAAAAAAACAGATTTCAACAGACCTCATCAGTCTGTAGGATTTTAACAAATATCACAAATGCCTAATATCCATATCTTTAATGTAAGGTACAGACCAAAGTTAAGAATTTGCTGGAGGAGACAGACTAAGTGAATCCTCTATCTAGAGGGCAGTGCATTTTTGATAACAATCATGAGGCTTTGCAGCCCGAACTTCAGACTGGAGGAAAGTGAAGATAGAGCTAACCTGTAGTCCAGAGATGGTAAAGGGGAAGATATTATAATTTTTGCCTAGAGACACAAGAAGCCTTCTTTTTTACTTCCTTCTGAAGTGCAGCATGGTACAAGAGAGCTCCTTAAAGACAAAACCAGTATAAGAAAGAAAAGGAAAAGAAAACAAAACAGAGCCGAGATGGCAAGTGCGACTCCTAGTCTCCCTGCTAGCACCAAAACATGTTTTGGCCAAAACCTTCCCTAAAATTACACTTTGGGCAGACATATCATGGAAAGGTTTTGCCTATGTCAATTCAACACAAAACACACATTTCTGTGCATTTTATATATATCAAGTATCAAAAAAAACCACAAAACAAAACTAGTGGCACCAAGGTGCCATTTTTTTGCTTTAATATGAAAACCATATTAGTAACAGTCTGCATACCTGTGAAAACAAACATTATACCGCATTTCAACTATGTGATCAACCTGTTTCTCATTAGTTGGGTACTCAAGCTTTCCCTCATTTTCTCAAGACCAGGCTAGCCACTAACTTCATAATAAGCTTTTTTTTTTTATTGTAAGAATCTAAGTTTTGTTCGTTATACTGTCAATTTATGTCATACTGATATTCAGGAAATCTTAGTGCCCTTCAGAACTTTAAAAAGCAAGAGCTCTGTCATTTTTCTAGCAGAGTTATAGGCTCTATTTCAGATGTTCAAAAGACTGGAACAACCACCGTAAACAAAACTGTAACACTAGAGAGTGGTAGGGTTGCTTTTTTTTGTATCATCTGACATCATCTTACCCACTTTTCCTCTGCTTGAAAAGTCAAGTTTTCAACTGTCTTTCCAATCTCTCACCATTTCAAACTCTTAAACTTCCCTTATATTTTGTTAGTCAGCTCTGCAATATCCAGGCAACTCTACAATTTCTTCAAGCAATGTGAAGCCATTTCCCTGACTTAAGGACAAATGCAGGGACTTGGAAAAGTTTATTAAAGAGCCCAAATTCACAAGGTAGGGGTTGAACCTTAGCACAGAGGGTTTTGGTTGAACTTTAAACCTTTAGCTCATATACAGAGCCAAGACACATAACAGAACAATAATAGTAGTGGGGTTGTTGTTGTTGTTGTTGTTGTTGTTTTTTTTTTAAATTCCTGCCAATTTACTCTTCCCTAATTGATGAAAACTGTTTCACTGACATTGAATCATCTCATTGTTTCAATAAATAAAAATGGCTCATAGTCACCAGTTACCAGTTATCATCCAAATGCTTAGTATGTCAAACAGAAAAGAAAAAAAACCAAGATTATAAGTACTAACAGCTCTCTTAGTGTTCTTGTTTATTGTCAAAATGCCTAATGGTCATATTACATACATAACACAAAACAAAACCTACCTTATTTGCTAATCTAATTTGGCACCACAAAATATGACAAACTATCCTTCCCATATCTCATGGAGCTTTCCACTTTTCCTTCATTTGCAGCTATTTTGGCCTTTATCCTATCTCCCTGTTACCACTTTGACTACACTTTCTCTATTTTTAGCTCATTTTCAAGCTAGCCCTTCCTTGCCATATAGCTAAGCCCAGTGCACAGTTTCCTTTTCTTCCAACAAATCTTTATTCCAGACACACAAGTAGTCCTTCAACGCAGATACATGTAGTATCATATACTTAAAGTATATTTCTGAAAAGAATTAAACAAAACAAATGCTGGGAAGAATGCACATTTTTGACAGCACAATTCAGTCAATGGACAATATCAACATTCTATATAAAAGGTACGGGAAAATGAAACCTGATTGCTTCAAAAGACATTCTGTGTCTGTTTAAAAATTCATTTGTCTCAGAAAAAAAAGTCTATAGCATAACATGAAAATGGACTGACAGTATGGTAAAGGAGCCAAAAACGCATCTTCCTGCACAGCACCTACACTGTACAGATTCAATACCTGGGGTGTTCTGTTGGTCTGTCTTCATGAAACCTAGCGATTTACTCACCTCCACTCTTCCAAGCACACTAACAGCTACTTTTCACCATTACTCTTCTGGAGAAGAATGGACAAAGTCAGTATGGACAAGAGATTTCTTTGAGCTGCAGCGTCTATGTCTATTTGAATGGAAAAAAATGATGTTACTGGAAAACACATAAGGCAAAATTACAGGTCTTCCAGTAACATCCATTAAGAAGAGAGATTTCTTTTCATTTCCTCTGGTTAAACAGTAAGAAAAAAAAGGCCATGGAAGCATTCAATGAATACCTGCAACACACACAGCTGAGGAATCACCTGAAAACTCCCATGTTATGACCCAAATTCAGTTAAAATTCTCATTATAACAACATTCCAACTCTCCCAGTCCTCAGAGAAAGAGATAATTAAGCTATGCACAAGAATGAATGACTAACAATACCCATTCTATAGTACGGTTGCATTAGTTCTTCTCATGACAGAATTCAAATCCCTACATTAAACCTGTGCTAGTTCACACTGCTCACTGGGACAGTGGTAATTCTGAAATTACTTCCTGCTGAATGATTGACTATAATGTAAAGGTCTAATCCAGGCTTTGATGTCTGCTACATCTATAATATTTCACAGTAGAAAATCAGATCAGTTTCATCGGCAAAAACAGATCCCAGACAACTTTTTATCAGGAAGCAAGTCATAGCTTCATGTTTAATACACTAAACATTCATAATAGAGCAGCCATTAAAAAGCAGGAAAAATATCCTTTTTTTATTACTTTTTCCTGAGTAAGATTTAAAATTTTATAAGGCTAAATAAGGTGCCTGAACAGGAAGAAATTGCTTCCACTGAGATGATTGAGTAACTAAAGGAAACAAACAAAATGATTTTTTAACCATAAAACTGCTATCAGTTCTCATTATTTCGAAAACTGAAAGCATTCTGTTATAAAATTTTAAGCATCTTTTTCTGTAAAATTTTACAGTTTGGGTATTGTATTCAGAAGTGGTCTTTTAAGATTTTCCTTTGCGGTTTGCTTGCTTTTTAACAGTAGTTCATCCGTCTTAGTAGAAGATGAGTTTGGAGCTCCACCTACAGGTACAAATCGAAAGTTCTCCTTGAGAAACGTGACTCGGGCCAACTAACCGGTTTCCTTTAAGCAAAAAAGAAGGGAAAAGTTTATTGACTGCAGCGAGGACAGAGCAAAGGGAGAGAAAAAAAATCACAGTAAGTCCAGAGCCAGAGACAGTATAACTCTGGCTCTACCACATTACATTTGAGCTAATTACAGCCCCAGGGTTATTTTCTTGGATTTGGTGCTACGCTTACACAGCTAGAGAGCTGTACCCGTATGCCAGTGTTTTGTGTACTAGTAGAACACTCAATGGGATGGACCTATCCTGCGTATCTCCCTATGGAATCCCACTGTAGCCCAGCAGCAGCCTCAGATGTCTCCAAAGAGGAAGAGCACAAGCGAGACTTACTTTTTCCTCTATACTGCAGCTGTCTTTAGACAGCTTTTAGAACCCAGTAAATCAAAAGAATCACAACTAAATGGTGTAATTTTACCTTTGGCATTGAGCCTGGATCATTTCAGTGTAGAGTAGAACATGTCAACATTCCTGCTCAGCTCACATGCTCAACATTACAGTTTTGCCATTTGATCAAATACTTGCTGTGTAATTCCTCAAATTAAATCTATTTTTATTCATTTAATTTATATTCTTTTTGCCTATGCAGCAAAGTTCCTTTGGTTAACTTGATATATAACACTAGTTCTGTTGGATAGAAACCATAAAACCAAAGCGGATATTTATAGTAGAGGACATTTTGGTGCACGTTTCACGGTTTTGCTGCCTAAAAGGAGATCGAAAGCGTTCTGTTACCCATTTTTTGAACTTCCTGATGGTGTGCTCATAGTGGGATACTATTCCAGGTACAAGACACTGTTCACTTGTGCAGCTGAGTACTGCATGGACTTGAGCAGTAGTGGTTGCAGCTTCAGAGGTTTGAGACTCAGTGTTTGCTCATGGGTTTGCTAAAGAAATGCAATTATTGAGAAAGAACACGTGCCAGCTGCCTTGCTCTATGGAATTTAACAAAAATGGCATGAAATTTTATTTTTTTAGCCTTTTATTATGCTACTGACAGAACAGACAGACAAATTCGGGCCCTTGGCAAGACTGGCTAGGCCTTAGCACTATTTGTAATGTGCTAGAATCCACGTGCAGAGCCTCTTCACCTTCCCACTGTTTGCTCTACTTTCTTGCACTATTTCAGAAAGGAAGTTCACATGTGCACAAAAAATACCCAGATGAAAATTATGGCATCTTGCTAGTTTCACTCTCCCTGAACGCATTTTCTGTACAATTCACAGATGTTAAATTCAAAAGGGTGATCTAGTTCTTGATGTTAAGGTCTTTCTTCTGTTAACACTCTTATGCTTTAGAATAGCAAGTTTCTAAACTTACAGACTATAAAAAGACAGAAAAATGAACAGACATAAAGAAGACAAAAGGAAGGACTTGATCAAACAGAACATTAACAAAGCAATAGAAGGAGGCTTCAAGTGGCCATGGACTGAGGCTGGACAGATGAATTTTTAAAAGGTGTAATTTCAAATTGCAGTGGCAGATGATGACAGCAGAGCAAAGACTCCTCTTCACCACACTGAAAATCATGACATCTAGAATCAATGCTGGCTTTTTCAATTCTGTACATTGCTACTCAACTGGCAAAGGAAGGACAAAAATTTAGGCACTCCTCACCAGCCCAAGGGAAGCATACGGTTGAGTGAAAAATGTTAGAGTGAAACAGGAAGCATCTTCTCAGCTAAATCATCTTACCTCTAGACAGCTGCTTTAATTTACTTAAGCCAATTAATTAATGAGGTATTCAATGATATGTCATTGAGCTGATGCATCCTAGGGATGCACCTGTGGATTTTCATCATCAAGTAATTTGAACACCTGAGCACTGTTACTACTAACTATCACAAAAGGAATGAACAATGGAGACGGAAGATGAGAACCATATGACATAATGGAAGCTGCTGGAATCTGTGTCAGAAAAGTGACCAGCATATTGAATGGAAAAATAGCCTAAAGTGAGGGAAGACCACACCAGCTGAGACTACTTAAAGGAAAAACACAAAACTTGGAGACTAACAAAGAAGAGGAAATCAGACTGAAGTGGCAAAAGAATCAGTGAAAATTCTAATACTGACACAACCCAATGACCTTTGAAGGAAATTACACCCAAAAATTTAAAAAAAAAAAAAGTCAGTAATGAAATTCTAGTAAGGACAAAGGAAGAGGTGGGATAGGGCAATCAACAGACAACTGGGAGTGCAGTAGGCATTCAGTATGGGACTAGGAAAAGCAGTGAGCTAAGGTAGGGTGGCAAAGTTGCAATAGAGAACAATGCAACAGTAGAAATAGATCATCATGTAAGAAGGACTTAGAATTGTAGTTCTCTTTAATTTCTAAATTATAGATTAAATATGTTAAAAATGTGGAGACAAAACTTCTGTCAAGTACAGAATAAAGCCCATGAAGAAGCTAGTCTTTTTTACTTTTATGAAGTGATGGATAAGAACTGCAGAACTAGAAGCAGAATATTGCACATTGAGGTTAATTCCCTCTTTTCAATCTTCCCTTCTTTTTCACATTTAGTGTACAGTACAGGTATACTAAATTAATTACAAATTGCTTCCTAAATTACAGCGTACATACCTTGCTGACAGATAACAGGTAAGATATTTAACTGATGTGCAGGAAAAAAAAACCCTTACATATCCTGGAATAATGCTCCTTCTTTCATGTGCTGAAATACAAATTCTTTCCAACTTAGTGTTGAGTGCAGCGACAGATTCAGTGTTCTGAAAATAAGTTGGAAGACTTTGGCCCAACTGAACTAGAATTGTACATGATAATTAGCCCCTATGTCAGTAAATGTCTAAAATTATAATCAAAAAGCTTTCTTACTGCAAATATGGAACATCTTGAAATATCCTGAAGACTCAATAAATAGACCATAATAATTCTGGATCAAAATTGGGATAATAACACACAGATTTCTCTGTTGTTTTATTTCATCTTACAGGTTTCTTTAGATATTATTATTTAGACCTTGTAGGGAATCACACATATATGCCTTTTTGCTTTGTATGGTCTTTGACAAATGCACTTTTAATTGACAAGTATAGCTCATTCAACTTCTTTCAAAGTTGAATGGCTTCCAAAATAGGCATTTAGCAGTTTTATTTATGAAGGCAATCATATTATAACAATGCATCACTGCTCAAAAAATATGCTCTATTGTATAGTTGAATATTTCTTTTTAAATCTGTGCAGAATCTTCCTACCTGCTGTGCTTCATTACAGAATCCAAGATCAGCATGGAAACAAACAAAAACCAAGATGCCTTTTCAACTGTGCAAAAGCTTTCATCAAAAATTGCAAGGATTTTTTCATTTTTCTCCCCGCTTTGCAAATATTTTATCAGTTTACATACTTATCCTGAATCACAATGTAACACTGAAGGAGCATGTAATATCTGTAAGGTATGAAAACTCTGTAGCATACCAACACAAGTAATGGGACTGTAACAAATCATTAGAGGCCATACTAAATAAACACAGCAGATCATGCCAAAGTATCAACTACTCCGTCTGGGCACAACATAGCAGTTCAACTGGGTCTACCAGATGCTCTCTGCTGGATTAACTGGAAGCAGTATCACTGTTCTTTCACTGATCAAAGCCAGTGCCTCCTTCCTGTCTTACCCCTCTTCATTTCCAATAATAATACAAAAATCATCTGAGATCCTTCCATGCAAAGCAGCTATTCTATACAGGTAAAACATTCTCCTGGACTAGCAGGCCTGGGAAAAACAAATTCATCCTGAGTGTGGACCGGATGTATCAAATCTGCAATCACCAAGTTTCATACAGAGAGGAACCATTAACAAGGAACAATGGATGACAGCAGTAATCAGATTTGATGCCAAAACTCCACTTGACAAGGCCTTTGTTCATGGACTTGTCAATAATTTAAGACATCTCTTATTCCAACAGAGCTTTATGCCTCACTATGCTTCTGAAGAGGCAGTTACTGAATGCATTACACTGAGACACCAGCAAAGCCGCTTTCCCCTAGAAAGTGAAAACTACCTCTGTCAGTCATGTCTGAGAGCTGGTGGTTGGAAATGCCTTCCAGCCAGCCCATTGCAATGAAACATTTGGTTTAGGCATCCAAAGAAACAGCAGCCATGCCCTTAAAGCAACTGCCAATGACAATATGTACAGAAGAAAAACAGTTTACAGTTTTTATACATTTGTATTTCATCAGGTCTATGTTTGAGTGGTACACCTTAGTCATATAGCCCATTTGAATACAAAATCCTTGGTGGAAGTAGTCAACATCAGCCATGTTCACCTTCAATAACCTGTTTATCCACATACCTTTACTAAATAGCCCCAAACCTATAGTACTGTATGGCTAAGAGCAGTGGAAACTCCCATCAGGAGGCTAACTCCAAAACAGAAACATTGTGTAAACATAAGCAAGGTATTGGGAGACTTATTATTAAAGCAATTTTATTTTTATACTATTTGCTGTTGTGCCTTTCTTTTTTCTGGTCCAGAAAGATCCCTGTACCTCTCCCATGCAGAACAGCAAGCATCTACGAAACAGCAGAACTGTGCACAGAACATCAAGTCCATGATCCAACTTCTTCCAGAGCTTTCTGCTGAATAACCTGTTGTCAACATAAGAAATCCTGCACTAGGTACACATGGGAAAACTATAAACCTATGTCTTTCCAAACAGCTCCAAAAATCTCTTTCCAGAAATTATTGACCAGAAACTTCCTATTTGCGGCTGTTGATACCCTTATTTTATCACCTTGGAAGTGTCAGAAGTCATCATACCAGCTTCCTGGAGATCAGCGACTTGCCATCAACTCCTATGGGGTAGGCTGCTCCCATAAGGCAAGAAAGACAACATTATATGTTTGACATCCTGCTCCCTATACACAGTGCTCCGGCACTTTCCTAGCAGTTGAACAGAGGAGTAACCATCATTCCCCAGAAGAGCTGGCTCTACCAGGGTAGACTTAATCAGGTTGTACTGTTCAGAATACAGACATTTATCTTAAAGACTGTTAACAAACAGCTATACTAAATCTAAAAGTGGTCTTGAATGATGCTTCCAAATGTTGCTTTGATTTGGCCTCCTGTCTTTTGGTATTCAAGTTCCCCTCTATTTTTCTCCTATCTGAAAAACGTACAAACATTTTTCAAGATCTCATTTGAATCTTGCCAACTTCTTGACTTCAGTAAGGACTTCAGTAACAGCCCATGGCAATAACTTTGATTGTGCAAAGTTACCTAAAGCCTTGTAACATGATTAGCATTTCCTGCTAACATTTTTAAAATCATTCTCCTTTGATGTTTCACTAAAAAAAGCATCAACAAAGCATCTTTTTCTTGTTAATTTGATTCAGTCTCTCACTTTCTGTTCTCAGGGAGCCCAAAGGAGCTTTAAGGATTAATTTCATTCTCTTGCCTATGCAGTATTCCTTTTATACTTTTCAATTGATAATATGGGTCCTCTTTCCACCTTCAAGGGGTAGAAACTAATCATATTTGAATTTGCAGGTGGTTTCTTACCAGACTTCCTCTGAAAACTTTGAGACCCTTCCAGTTTCTCTTGACCTTCATACATTGTGCTCTTCTAGCTACAGCTGGACAAGTAGCTCCTCTAATCAACAGCCCAGAACAGAAAGTTATTCCAGCGTGGGCTTTACATTTTTCATTGCCCTGTATAATCCTTAATGCATCCCCTTTCATTAATCTTCCTTGTAAAATAGGTGAACTTATCCTCATTCACATCTTTTAACAAGGATAATTATGTCTTAAATGACTTGCATCACTTTCTCCAAAACTCAGCAGCATCAGGGGAGGTAGCTGCCAGAACAACCAGTATTCCAGATGAAACTACATTTATAGTTTAGAAATTAATAATTATTGCCTTCACTATATTTGTTTTCTTCCTCAGACACATCAAGACTGTTTGCATTTTCTGACTGCATGTGAGCAACTAGCAGAAGTCCTTTGCAAACTGCTTATATAGATGTTCAGGCCTATTCTGACACTTAATTACAGCACAGGAAGGCATATGGATTATTCCCACCTTTTTCTTTTTTTCCTCCTTCCACAATACATTATTTTTCCTTTATTAGTATTTTAAGCTACCATTCCGTGGCACCTCTACTTCAACATCTTCCATATATATACATAATGCCACAGTAGACAAAGTCACTGTGTGACCACAGGGCAAGGAAACACCTTGGTAAGTATACATTTGCTTTATAATTATGAGCTAACTATATGGAGATGCTGAATATTTCACATGCTAATTGTACTAAATTATCATATGATTACCCAGGTAAATTGACATCTGCAAAGTTGTCTGAATGCCAGGCAAGCCCAGCAGCAACATACTGTATAAATGCACATTTTAACAGCATGAAGCTTACTCCCACAGGTCTGCTATTCAGTTACTGGTCCCAATCAAGCTCTCAGTATTATTTGGTGTGATTCAGGTACTTATAGGTATCAACATTGCTATTTTGTGTCATTCTGAAAGCCAAAAAGATTAGTATACACTGAAACATGTGAAATAGAATTATAAATTCAAGTAATTATACTCTAGTTATACATCACCAATACACTAATCAACTCAAATTCCCGTCCTTGTATTCACCTCCTTATTCACTTTGACTTGTCCCTTTTATGTCCCATTACTTAACACTTTCTCTTTGTAAATTAAAGCTGTATCATTTTACATGTCTTACATGTTATGAAAATTATGCATAACAGCTTTTATCTGTGAGATATTTAATCACAATATTTTGTACGGGTCCCAGAGAACTTGAGACATCAGCAATGATTTCTAGCCTTTTTCCCCTCACCAAACTGAGAAATGTGAGAAAAAAAGGAGTTAAAAATTATAATAACAGGCATCAATCCTGCTTGAGGGTCTATCAGCTGGGACTCCCTTCAGATATCCAAGGAATTCAAAAGGAATTTCTATGGGGGCAACACATAATGCCAGAAGATAGTGAAGAAGAAACAAGCACATTTCTTATTCAAGCATTGTCCCAGAAGGCCTCAAACTCTCTATGCTCAGTCCTCAAGCAACTTTTGACACCTTTCTCTTTATATACAGTGAAGAGTCTCCTTGCAAGTTGAAGGTCATTTGGCTCAGTTCTTCAGTTCACTGCTAAAGGGGAGGCAACGTATATACTAGTGAAGAGGCTCAGTCATATGCCTAATGCTAAGTGCTCAATTCAACTAACATATAGGCAAGAACAGGGATAACAAAATTAGTCTTCATGCTGGTTCCACAGCTTGTTAAAAAATTGTTTTGTTAGTGGTTGTTGGGGTTGGAGATTTGTTTTAATTTAAAACAATGCAGTTTCACAGAAAATGCTGAAACTTCAGAATCCATTTACCATCTCCCTCATCTATGTGCTGATTTTTGCATGGTGAGTGGTAAGTCACATAGTTAATGCTCTTTGGTAGAAGGGTAAGCACTAAAAAAAAAGCAAAAAACCAACACTCTAATTAGCTTTATTCACAATCTGTACAAGGCTGTGTTTGGTCTTCACCAAAGAAATGCAAGAACATCAAAGAGGAGCAAAGCTGATACGTTCTTGATAATTGATAAAATAGATTTAATTAAAAATCCCTCAGGAAACAGGCATACACCTTCCCAAACTCCCAGTACATCCATGCTAAGATAATTCTCAGCATACAAGTTGTATCCTCAGCTCCACCCTCAAGTCTTCAACTTGATTATGACCTTTCTAACATAAGTTATCACTGACGTGCCCACCTGTGGCTGATGGGATCAGCTGTGTCCTGCAGTGGGTCCATTGCAGAGATGACTGGAACTGGCTGTGTCCAGCCTGGAGCAGCCCCTGCTATCTCCCCACAGAGGTCACCCCTGCAGGTCCCACCACCATCACTACCAAAGCCTTACAGACTACTCCCAATACAGCAAGATATTTCATTCTGAAACCAGCAGTTTCAATTTCCTTGTAATTCCTGCCAACTGCTTCTATTAAAACACATGCACAAACATCCACACACAAAGGAAGCAGAATCTTTGAAGTGAAAATGTAAATCAGAAATTTTCCCGTTTTCCCCAAAGGGAAATGCAAGAATTAAACAGTTTAAAATGGGACCAAACTTAATAGTTTCCTCAGGATGGATAGTTTATTTCTTCAAAGACAGATGTAACTCTTCCTGGAGTTTTGCAGGAACTCCATTGCAGAAAAGTATCTCTCCACCTGCCTACCAATAAGAAAGGTAGGAAAATTAAGTCTGCTTCAGCCACTGAAATATGCCACTACTAAGACAAACCACACTCATGTGTGTGTCTCTGCATGTACTGACAACACAATACCCTTGCTGCCACAGGAGAAAATTCAAAGTGATGCTAATCTGCTTCTAGCACAGCAACCTTTAATCACTAATGATGTATTCCAAAGGGGTTCCTAATTCACTGGAAAACTGACTGTTCTTAACTTAGTTCATGATAGCTGAAAGTGTGCTATGACCTTGTTTTCAGATGAAAGAGTAAAGTTACACCATGTCTACAGGCAATAATCAATCAGCTGTACAGTGTGAGACTACAAAATTAGGATAGTAGAGAAGAACTGGGTTTAGATAGCTGCGGCCCCTCTGTAACACCCAACTGTATTGACTTGAAGTAAACTGAAGGAAATGAAAGTTATTTACTGTCAGATTCTGAGGTCTGTTGGAAACCTCAAAATATGTCTCAGATGTTAACTCTTTGGAAATAGGCCTTATGAAAAAGGACATTTTCAAGTTAGGTATCCATCATGAAGCAGCCCACTTCTGGGGCATCCAGAACATCAATAGATTTATACTCACTGGCTGTGTAAGCAACAAACCCTAAATAGCACCTGACTGGCCTAAATGACCTTAGAAGTCCTCCAACTGTAGCTCCCCTTCTGTGACTAGATGTTGGAAATGAAAGCAGCTGAGGGAAGAACAAAATGTATTTATTTTCAGGTGATAATCTTAACAGAATCACCTATGCTCATATCCAACAAAAAAGTTTCATTTACCAACTGTTGAACAGATATTTGTTGAGACAGTTCCACAGACAGTTTAAGACATCTCAGATACCCGTTTTTGTGTCATTTTCTGTATTCCTTTGTTGGCCAGTATTTGCAATAAGTAAAGCAACACATGCAACAGTATTCCTAGCTTGACTTTTTATCTCATTCTTGATATGCTTCTACATTCATTTTTGTCCTTCGCCTTCAGCAGCACTGAGACATATTAATATACAAATACCTTAATGAATATTTTGCATTTACTGTTTTTAGTACAATATATTATTTTAACAGATCAGTCTGCCACCTAATTCTAAAATACCATTCTTCTTAGTACCATAGTGCTGTGAATTTATTTGACTGGGACTTAAGTCTGAGTTTCTACATATTAGGGAGGATTATTCTGTTACCTCATCCCTTTGGTAAATTGAGTTCATTTAATGTCATCTACCTATACAGGTATGTATACAGAACTAGGTAATATCTTACAGTTTACCCTATACTGCTGTGAGTAGAATTCAACAGGAGCACAAAGGCTAAATGTGACTTTTTAGATGGCAAGCTTTAAATTAGAGGTCTTTATCTCCCTGAATACATATATTTTACTTACAAGACATGGTTAAAACTAAATTTCACTCATTCCAAACAAATGATTTGATTACATTCACAGAAAGGTGACATCTTAGAAAGTAAATGAATTCCATTGGGGCAACTGTAAAATTACAACCCAATATGTAGCGAAATCATTTAGTGCTAAGATAATGAAGCCATATGACTTACCTTGTGAAGAAAAGCTGAAAAGCGTTCTCAGTATAATTCAAACAAAATTGATATTCAGTATCAATTGCTAAACATTCAAAAATCCTGTACAGATCCTTAATACCACTCCCTGCCCCTGCTGAAATTCTACTAGGGAACATTGTTTAGCATCACATGAATGTTCACAAAACAGGGAGCCCTACACAATGGCGTTTTTTGCCCCATTTTCTTCTACCCCCACTTTTTTTTTTAAGAAACAAAACCAACAACAACTTGTTTCCATCTGCAGACTTCATTGTCAGTGAATAGGGCCACCTACAGTTGTTTCATGACTCTGGTAAAAAATGTCCAGAGAGGTTTCTAGGACACTGCTGCTACACCATCTGAGCAGACAGCAGCAAAACTGCCAAAGGAAGCTGGTATGATGATTATTTCTGAATTTCTCTAGGCCCCCTTGCTTCCTTACTTTTGCAAGAACCCAGCAAAACCGCCCACAAATAGTTCTCCTTTGCTCTCCATGTAACACATGTTCCTTCACAGTGGTCTTAGCAGCTAAAGATAACAAAAAAGTCCTTTGTGCAGTGGTCTCTGACTGCAACATCTCTTTTTGGTAAGATGCAGCAGGGGGAGGAAAGCAGTTTATAAACAGCAGGGAAGGATATTGTTATGGCAGACACAAGGATGGAGAACAGTCTTATTCTCTCTTCCCCAGACAGAGAAGCCATAAAATTCTTGCTGTTTACTTCCTATACCCACAAAACAGTAAAATCCCAATTCCTTTTGGCCTCAGAAGCAAAATACTCATCAACTACTGGAGGCAGGTATTTACCCAGCGGCAATGATCACCACCAATCTGTTCAGCACACACAGCAGAAATAATTGCTATTTAGATGTTTCAGTGTGCTACCTGAATTTTAGGATGCTTGATCTACTGCTTTGGGTTTAGAATAATGTCTTCAGGAAAGCTTATTTTTTTAAACAAATTCAATTTTATGATTCAGCTCTTTTAAAATAGTTTGCTCCAAACAATCTTAACCATTAAACATTTATTGTACATTTTTTTTGTTTCACTCCTACATCTCTCTAAAAATCAGTTGATTAGTGTTAGATAGGGGCAATGCACTGAGGAAACAAGCAACACATGTACAGAAAAAAATTACAAGGACAGGGAGAGATGGCATCTAATGGGAATAATTGTAATTCAAAAACAAAACAAAACACATCTGCTTCATTTAGAAAGAGCCCACACATCCTAGGCTTTGAAAGAACAAAGGGACAAACATTGAATGGTACTGCAATAAGAAATGCTGAATATAGTCTTCTGTAGCAGTCACAGTAAGACACAAGCAAGATGTTATCTTTACTTCAACAGCTGGAAAAACTCCTATGCCTCCAAATTGCCACAGTGTACAAGATGTGAAACCTTGAAGAAACAGGCAGGGATTGATCTCTACTGTGCTAATAAGAAGAGAAACCCAAACCACAAAATTCAAATTTAACTTTGTGAACAACTTGCATTTTAAAGGCTGGCAGGGAGGGAGAAGGAAGGAAGAGAAAGAATGGTGGAAGAGGAGATTGGTTTTAAATTGTAAGTTTAACCTGGTACTTCGCTTTAACCCCAAACTATGCACTATAACACCACACAGACATAAGACTTCCATACTTTTGTGAATAGTTGTAGCTATAGCTTCAATTTTCTAGATTTGTTATTTAGAATTACAGTAAACAAGGAGGTAACTAAGTTTAAAAAAAAAAGTCACAACAGATTTTTATTTGCAATCAGTGAGATTTCTACATCAGAACAGCATGAATTGTCATAAGTAGAAGCATACATCTGTTCAGGAGAGCATTGCCCTGGCAAGAATAGCACACAAGAATATTCTAACTAGAAGTTTAAACATAAAATTAAGGCATGTATGTGACACCACCTCAACAAAAGGGAAATAATGATAATCCCCAATTTAAGCAGTTTCCCACATCAGTGTCTAAGGCTACAATATACCTTCCTTGTTAAACACAGGAGAGGAATATGAAAATCTTGAGTTACTGATACATTCAAACTGGTGGAATGCATCAAAAAATATACTGGTATTTATCAGCAACTTCACAAAATTATTTTGTTTTCTTTCTCCCTCCCATGGCTGGCAAAATGTGGAGCATTTTATTATGTTGAGGAGCCAAGTGAGAGGGTGACAAAGGAAGCAAGTAGGTAAGATGGGGTGCCATATTTCATGCCACATTTCCATGCTTTCACCACAAAAAAAAACACCACAGAAACCATGCTGGTGCCCATAGCTTTGTCCAAACACCTGGATGCCATCATGAGCAGGCTACAAGTAAGGTTCCCTCTCCCATGTTACCTCTGGTCCATAAACCTTGATTTCATGGCTGAAAAACAGCATAGCTTTAACAGGAGAGAAAGGTTCTTCCCTAAACTAGTCTATGGCTATGTTTTCAAGCATTTTATTCAGACTGAAGTCAAACGGCTAGAGAGCACAGACCACCAATTCATTTTGTACATGAGTGCAGGGGAAACCCAAGCAAAGCTTAGACTCCTGTGTCTTGAAGTGGTGCTCCATGTACTAGAGAGAGGGACAGAGCCAGGGCTATCACACCTCTGCAGTCCTTGAAATGGGCTTCACAAGAGGATAAACAAGCTGTCTACTGACATACTCATAAAAAACAGTTCAGGGCTAGGTAGGAAACTTCTGTGCCTACTCATGCTATTTTCCTCCTAGAGAAAAACTGAAGTTCAGACACCTTTCTGCAGCATTTCCCTCTGGCTGACTTGGTACCTTATCTCAATGCTTGCTTCTCTCTAACTTCTCTTTTAATTAATGCCTGTTACTAGTCTTCAATCTTCCCTGTTCCTTGAAAAGCGATTTAAATCCTTGACTCAGGTATGTAAATGCCATTCTATCAGTTTTATTTAGGTTGTTTTGTTTTCATGTTACAGCAAATTAAAATAAACACAATATAACCCAAGCAAATAATTTATTTCTCCTAATGTAAGTTATATTGCTCCCATATCAGATTTTTAAAGTGCAAGCCTTACTTACATCACTACTGAGGGAGAGCAGTATGAAAGAAAGCTACTTGCCCATGGAATACTGAAAGGACTTGTTGGCTTCCGTTATCCTGTTAACTCAAGGTTGTGTGCCTGGTTAGTCTGCTAAAATACTCAGTGACCCCAAAATATCTCTGTCCTTCATTCTTGTATAAGTTGATGCTAACCATTCAGCATTCTACATCCTGTTACAGTCATTTATGCAAATCATTGCTATGGGCACATGCGTTCTGGTGCACTTCTACAAAGCTACATCAAGCCTGAGAGACAGTTTCACACCAACGCATGATACTCCATCCTATTTCTCTTCACAGGTTTCCTGAAAAGAACTAGAAAAATCCCCTAGATGACATTTTCAGATTTAACATTAAGGTTTTCTTCTAGTGACTATTTTGAATCTTGTTTCAATTTTAAACTTCGAGATTCAGTTCATCTTTAGTCTGGCACACTCTCTTGCAGATCAAGTCAGATGTCTCACCTTCTCCCCATTACATACCTCATGATCTGCCCTCCTGAAAAATATTCTATCCCTTTTCAAAAATAAGGCACAAAAGCAAACACCTTGCCTTGAAAACTGTCATTTCAAATCTGGCTTCCACCTGTCTTAATTACTACAATTGAAAGTAGTAGAAATTCTAGTTGAAATTACATATTATTGAAATGTGGTAATGAGAAGTTGTTAACACAGTTACGATTGTGTGGATAAGGTCTCTCCTCCAGCAATAAGGTAAGCCAGCAGATTTTCTACCCCTCCACCAGCTTGCAATTTAAATATTGTACAAATTCAGGATCATCAATAAAATAGACACTTGGGTGTTTTGTAGAAGTACTGCTGGCTGAAACGTGTTTCAGACACTGAAACGGGACAAGGAAATAAATACTGAGCATTCCAACAAGGCAAACAAAATGCTTTGGCAATAACAGATTTTGCTGATTCAGAGACTGAGGCCTGCAAATAAAGTTATTACAGAGGGGAGATTGATACTCTCTTGATCTTATTGTCTGCTCTTCCAGGAGCAAACAATATAACTTATTTGATGTCACATAGCACAAAAAGCATTCTCCATGCCTGTTGAACTGTTTTATAATACCACTGGTGTCTCCCTTTTTCACTTGGTTTCATTTTGCTCCCTTTGGAGACTGCAGCACAACATCAAAGGTGTTTGAATCCAAAGACCTTAACAATTCACTACATTCTCAATTAACAAATCATCTCCACAACTAATGCTAGTTTCTAATGGCTAACCGACAAGTTTCTGTAGCTACTCTACACAGTACAAAAACTAGTTTCATTAATTTATTCATTTATCTGATCTAGGTAAAGATGTGCCTGCTTACTGCAGGGGGGGTTGGACTAGATCACCTTTAAAGGTCCCTTTCAACCCAACACATTCTATAATTCTAATATAATCTCTTCGGGCCTATTTGCATATTGCTGACACCCTTGGTAGGGATTAAAGAGGTGCTACTCTATTATGGCATAAACTAAGACACTAAACTATCTATGCTGCCCAGATAGAGATAAATCATTAACACTTACATATCACTACTACAAGGAATAAGACTACAGAGTAAATTCAGCACTATTGCAATCCTTTCAAACACTAGTGGAGAAATAGAGCAAACTGACCTGCATTTCAGACTCCATCTTTCTTGTCCATTTCCTTCAGCGTTATGGGAACAGAATAGAATGCAAAACCAAGTACTAATATCACTAGCCTCTTTTAGGCAGGACTAAGTTAGAGAACAGGGATTCAGCTCAGCTTTTTCTGATCATTCACAGCTTCAGTAACAGATAAGAACTTCAAAAGCTAAGGTGAATCAGACTAAAGATGGTAAATTGCAAATGTCATGATGTACTTACAGAAATTCGGTACTTGCATCATCACAGTAGTTTTAAAGGACAAGATATAGTTTTTATTAAGCCAGCAAGTCATAAGATAAGACAGCATCATGTCAGAGTAGAAAGCAGGAGCCAATGCCATGGCTTCACAGATCCTAAAGCTTTTTCTGAGGACAGATTTGGAACTACTTGCTGTTCAGAACAAAGGTATACCTTATTTCAGGAAGCCAGTAAGATTTCATGAGTGTTTTTGAAATGGCTTAAGCTGTTCAATTTAAATTAAAACCTGAAATTCCAGAGATCTAATGATGGATACTATGCTTGCCATATTAAAGAGACACTTTTGTACACATGCACACACAGGTGCACACATCCATATGCATGGCGTGTGCATTTTGCAAAATTAAAAAAACAAAAAAATGCAAACATGAATAAAGTTTTTTACAACTACAGAAACACTTTTCTGAAAGATTAAATAGAGAATAATCATGCCAAAATAATTTTAGGTTCATTTAATAGACAAGACCTATATAAACATAAATTCACCCATCAAGTTTAAGGCAGTCATTACATACTTCAACAAAAAAACAACGCACACAACTATTCACACTAACTGATTTTACTGTACTGTATACATGCAGTACAAGAAGAAAAACATTACACTGCTAGTAACCTTTATTAATGGCATTTGACTTTGGAAACTTTTGTGAAAACTTTGGGCAGCTTATCTGCTAGTGAACTACTATTTCCTCAAGGCTTTTTTTTACTTCTGGTTTTTGTTTGTTTTCTTTGGCTTTTATTTTACCTCTGAAAAGGCATGAGCTCTATGCACAATTTATTTTCCTCATTTTGCTTAAACCATGCAAGTAGCAAGAAACTTATTTCCATTAAAAGAGAACAGTCAAACACTATAGTAGAATAATTCATTTCATTTAGCTCGGGAGAAGAGACACAACGCTAAACTCTATTCAGTGATTGTCCTGTTGATCAACTTACATGATATAGAGGCATCTACATTGAAGCCTTCAGCTGAAATAACTTTCAAGAACTCTCCTATTCATTGTAACTGCAAGTTAAATTAGACCCTGGAACAAGTGCCATACATTTTAGCTATTAATACAACCAATTAAAACAGCAGTATTAACTGCAATACCGGTAATGAGGTATCACATTCTTCATGTGCTTCTCACTGTGTACCTATTTTTTCAGAAAAGACTCCTGTCCCCTTCTGTCATTAGCTACTTTTATTGCCCAATTAATTGGTAATTGGGTCAAAGTAATGTTGTTTATCACTCGCCTACCTAGAACACAGTGATCTAATACTAAATCACAACTGGAAAAGCCCTAATTGCAGTATGTCCATTTCAATTAAGCTAAATCTTAGAAAAAAATGGGGATGCTTGACTAATAGGTTCTTCTTGACCAATAGATTTCGTAAGAAATATTCCAGTTCCTTCTTGTCCTTTTAAAGCAATACAGTATTTTTATCATTTATGTCTCTCCTGTAAAAACACTTCTCTCAATTCAACATCAAAACCATCCGCCACCTTGCAAACTCACACCTGGATTTTTCAGTAATCTACAGTGAAATGCATTTTCTTGCTGCCCCACAGAACAGCCTGTTGCACAAAGTTGAGAAAGACTGCTAGAAGTAAGGATATGAAAATGTAAGAGACTCTATACTTAACAAGGAAAAGTAAAATTTCCATCAGTGCCTAAGTGGTAGATCCAGTGGCTGTGAACTACTGATGTTATTCTTAAAGTTTAACCTATAGTTTTAGTACTTACTCAGCTCCTCATGTACATATCCCAAAGAGGCCATTTCTGTCAATTTTGAATGCCACACATAACAGAGGACTGGCACATCATAAAGAACTAAAAGGGTTACTGATGACATCTTGCCTTCAGGGGGCTGGTACTAGTATCTTACTCATACTATTTAATCTCCATCATGGGAACAAAGGAAGAGAAAATTAGCACGCTACTCTAAAAGTTCACCAACTCTGATGATTTAAGTGTTACCTAAACTTTGTACTGGCTGCTGCAGGGAAGAAAGTTTCACTCACAATCCATAACCTTGACTGCAAACAATTGTTCCTGTAAGAATATTATGAAGGTTTTAGTAAGAATGGCTTCTCATTCTTGGAAAAATCAAGCAGTTCCTAGAAACTCCTTGGAAAATATTTCATTACTTTTTAAAATTATACATAATCACTACCTGAAAGTATGTCACATTTTTCCTCATTAAATCCTACCTAAAGTCTATATAGCATTCATAGCCATTTATTTCACAAGTCCAGAAACTTTGGAAAGTTTAAAGTCTTCATTGCTTTAAGATTTTTACATTTGTAAGAGTAGGTCAATCCATTCTAAATCAAGGACATGAACTGATTCACTGGTTTTGGTGTTCATCTTAGCTCTCAACAAACTTATGTATTACTTCACACATCATAAAATATGCCCATTGCTTTAAGAGGTGGCTAGATATGAATATTTACAGTAAACCTGCTTGTGTACACTCAGCAGCCAAGGGTTGAATTGGTTTCATTTTCCAATGATGACATTACATCCAGTCACCCTTGCTATGCACCATCATTCTTTTTGAGATGCATTAGGAACAGTCCTCTTCACTTGTCTCCTTCAATCGATCTATATTTTCACCTCGATCCACTCACATTCTGTTTGTCCAAGATAAAATAATAAGGTTTTGGACACATAGCTAATTATTAAAAGTTTTGTTTGTATAGTAGCATGGTGCATATAGTTACTACCCTGGTATTATCAGTCTTTTCACAAAGCATGTTCTTTGGTGCTGTGTTATCATCACTGAAAATACTTCATACATTTCTCCTATCTATCAATCACTGATTTCACAATTCTTCAATTAATTTTTAGTCCAGAAATATGAAACTTTCTACACACAGAGAGTCACTAAAAGAAAAGCTCCTTTTTAGCTCTACAGTACTTTGATATGCTTCGTATCTGCCTATAATAAAGATGGAAAGTAAGACAGCAAAGTCTACTGCATCCTTCCTAGCTGCACTCATACAGTGACCTGGAACACATCAGTGCTGTGCCAAGAACAAACTAGCTCTCCCTGTTTCAAAACCACTGTTAAGAAAAACATCAGGCCACAAAATGGCAGCACAGGAAAGGAATTACAAGTCCAGCCTTGGACTCATCTTGATAATTTGCAATCTTCCGAAAACAAAAAAGAAGAGTTAGATTCACACGACCACATAAAGAAGGGCTTTGGCTGTCTAGCAGAAAGGGCTAGTATTTAAGTCTAACCCACTCTCTACTATATGATCTTCCCAGACAACTTTGACAGTTAACAGGTATTAAAGAGGTGTTTACATCTCACCAATGAGCCTGCCATAAACAGCCTTTGCTCTTTTTTCCCCTCTCAAAGTTTTACTTAGCATTTCAGGAGTACAGAGTTGATATTTACTGTAGATTAATTTTAATTCTCGATTGCTTTCATACTGGCAAGAAAAAAAATGTGGCATAAACAGTGTGAAAAACAGGAATAAGTAGAGCACTGAGGTTAACGCCTTTACAGTTATAAACTTCCAGACAGGAATCATCTCTTTGACACAAGTTTACAAAATGAGTATGTGGAAGCCTCCAGGCTCTACTGCAATACTAAATACATAAATAATAAAGCTACTATTAAGCAAACTTTCTAGATTTGGGCTCAAATGCACTCTTCTAGCCCACCCTACCTGTACCAAGAAAATAACCCTTTGACTTCAGAATAGAGAAATAAGAGTTATTCCCCATCTTTGTGGAATTGTTTTGCACTTCGCACCATTTTGCTTACTGTTGTTTCTTCTTAAGAAGAAATATGAGGTATTCTCATCTGATTTTTTTCTTCTTTTTTTTAATGTAAGAAAACATTAAGACCAGAAAAAATTTCAAGCTACTGCAGGTATTTTGCATGTAGGTACCCAGTCTACATTTTGACATGTAAATAAGGTAAAAAATTCAGATAAAGAATCCACCTTAACTTTTCTAACTTGCTTACTCTAGTACATAAAAACATCCTGACCAAAGTCCTACAAAGAAAAGATTTTAGAAACACTGTACATTTACATTTTCAGAACACTGCATGTGGGGGTTAAAAAAAGAATGTGTGTTCCTCTTGTGAACTAGTCTACAGGTTCCAGAAGGCATCCACTGCTTAATAATAAAATCTTTCACATCAAGTACAAAAAAAAAAAAGTCCTTGCCTTTAATGCATTAATGGAACTATAATTTAAGATATACAAGGTAAAAAAATAAATTAAAATATTTGTGATAGCTACGATCAGAGGCCTCAGAATCATTGAGATTGGAAGTGACCTCAAGGTAACATAGGCCCAGCCCCTTGCTCAAGCAGAGTCAGTTAGGGCAGGTCGCCCAGGACTGCATCCAGTTAAGTTTTGAATACCTGCAAGCACAGACACTCCACAACTTCGTATGTGTGAATTTGTGCCCATTGCCTCTTGTCCTATCACAGAGAACACTGTAAAGAGCCCGGCTCTGTCTTCTTCATTCTCTTCCGTCAGGTATTTATATATGTTAAGATTCCTCCAAGCTTTCTAAGGCTGGATAGAGGGGAAAGATCACATCCCCTTGACCTGCTGTCAGTGCTCTTCCTAATGCAGCCCAGGACATTGTTGGCATTTTTTTTGCTGCAAAGGTGCATTACTGCTATGGTTAGCTTGTTATCCACTGGGACCCCAAGGTCCTTCTCTGCAAAGTTGCTTTCCACAGCTGACCCCCAATCTATAAGTCATCTCTGAATATCTTTGCAAGAATATCTGTTTGATCCTATCCATTTTAAAAGTGTCAGTTGTGATGAATTCTTCTCTAATATGACATCTTCAATACACCATGTCATGGACCTTCAGTTGTCTCAAGAAATTACTGCAGAAAAAAAGTATGGAAGCAGAAGACACCAATAACCAGCACTGCATCAGATTACTGTGAGCAGGGAGCACATCAAAAGCCATTCTTTCCAGGCAGAAAGTGGCAAGGGTTCTTCTGGTCCCGTATGAGCAGTGAGATCAGATAATCAAAGGAACAGGAAGAAAGCCTGAAACTGCACTTTCTCTATAAACAAGTTGTCTGCAATAAAAAAACACCAGTCTTGCACAAGAGCCTATATGATAATCACAGGAACTCAAGAACAGTGGAACAATAAGAGAGAAAAATGATAGAAAGTGATGCAAAGGAGCCCAAGGAACCCCAGTCTGATGCATCAATTGGACAAGAAACTGGTCCACTAAATTGTACCAAGCTGTACTATGCCAAATTAATCAGAAACTATTTACTGGAGAGCTAAAGAACAACAATGGGTTTTGACATCGAGACATGGTACAGAATAAATTTACGTCTAGCTCTTCCTCCTCAAGGAAGGAGGAAATCTGACAGGTATCATATGAAGGCAACCCAGCAGAAAGTCTCTCTCACCTGAAGATACTTCTTACGGTTCTTTTGCCTATAAGACTTTCCAGAGTTACACTTAACCTACTTAAAAGTGCAAATGGAAATCTTAGTTTATTTATTAGTGTCTGTGCCTCCACAAATACACTCAACTTCATTGCAGAAGTACTTTTAATGGGTAGATCTCTCAAAAATGTATGTCCTGAAAAAATCATCATGAATATGACTATCCTATCTTGAATCACATGGTGATGTAGCTCAGAATTCCCCATAACGCAATGAACATTGTTTTCCTGAATAATGAATATTCCCATGTATTATATATTCCTGACCACTGAGAAATAGAGTGCTCCCTCTGGGATGAGAAAGACTGAAGTGTTCCTACTGAATGAAGCAGCAGGTTTCTATTGCAGTATTTCATCCATGCCCCATAGGGACCTAGCACTTTTTAGTGGTCAGTTTGCATTGACTTGATGGAGATTGGAGGTTGCATATAGGATCCTTGCACCTAAATATTCTTAGAACAATTTAAATAAATTATTCACCTCTCACATAGCAGAAATTTTCTCAAGCCTATCAAAATTAAGCCTTGTTCACATTACGAAAAGTGGCATCTCTCTCCAAAACATATGTTCTCTTTTTCTGGATCTTCCCTAATCTCAAGCAACATTAGCAAATAGGTATGGTGTCTATTTAAAAAAAAAATAAAGATCAGTTTAGAGCTGGTAGGTAGTCTGTTCAACCAATGTAGTAACTAACTTGTACTTACAAAAAAACAACTCCATATTGTTTTTTTCATCTGCAGTATCAGACTGTATTTTATTACTTAGAAGTAAACAGTGACAGCTAGTGAAATGAGTGCTAAGTTCTAATATTTTTTAATATTTAACCTATATTCACAGGCAAAAAGCTGTGTACTTGTTCTACCACCAACCTCACCCAAAGCCAGCTTAAGCTAGCTGAGAAACTAAATTGAACCACACTCAGGGAAGATCTTGCCTCATCCCATTTCACTGCTGCAAAGCTTTTTTTAAACCATATTATCTTCTTTTATCTTTCTGGTACTTTCCGATACTTTAATTTAAGAAAGTGGATATGAAATAGAGAGAAAACACCTGCTCCAGAGTAGGTATATATGGAAATGCATAGCCATACTGGAAAATTCTCTTTTGAAAACCTGAGGAACCAGTGTATTGTCCGTTAAGCTTGGTATTTCTACATCACGCTTTTTTGTAAAATCTACTTAAACCAAGTAGTACATGAGCAGGAATTTTCTGTAGTCAAGAATCAGAAAAAAAAGAAAAAAAGGCAAAACTGAATGTTCAGAAACAGTTTCTGTTATCTGGTACATAAAGCTTACATGAAGATAAATAAGGTCATTAACAAGATCACAAGACTATGGTAAGTTTTACAAATAAATTACAAAATTTCTCTAAACAAGCAAGGAAGTACAAATCTCAATAATAATTACAGGAAGATATAGAATGCCAAGTAATATCATACAATACTATACAATTTAGATGAAGAGCATCCTCACATCTGTTGAAAGAAATTTGCTTACTTACCAAATGTCATGTAGATTTTTCATATTTTTAGAATAAATACATATAATTATGTACTATTTTTACACAAAATACTGATTTTTGACTATTTACTCCAATTGTTCTCTCTCCGTCCTCCCTCCTGCTTTCCCTTCACAACCAAAAAAGTATTAAAAAATCCCTTTATTTGCTCTGATATTAATTTTCTTGAACTGTGTTCTGCCCAGTCTAACTTTGTGATATAGGAAACAAAACAGTTTTAAGACCTACATAGTACATGGTTGAGAAATCACCTGGATTTCTCAATGTATTAAATAATTCTCTCTCTAAAATCCAGATCCCATAAACTAAAGCTAAAATATTGATATTGGGTGCTATACTAAGAAATGTAATTCAGAGAATCTGTTTCAATGCAGCTGTTATAGAAAGGCTGACAAATTGAAAGGGAGTAGGGAATGGGAAGAGTTGAGAATCGTTAAGACCAGCAATTTGTCAATAAAACAGGTACTACACCTGATTACAATGATCCATCCAATGATTCACAGTTGATCTTCATTACTTTTGTAATCATGACATTCTTTCACAACCAGTTAAATGCTTTATCTAAGAGCAACAGGGAGCCTGAAACAATAAAACTCATATGTGGACATGAAATAATTTAATATATCAAAAATTTGAGAGTAATGCACATGGTATTTACTTGATACAGAATAGTGCAGATTAGACAGTCTCTGGGAGATGTTCCTCAAAAACTGCCTAGAGTTAAGCCAAAGCCTTTAGTATCATACTCAAAGTAAGCACACAGACCAAAAACAAAAACAAAAAACCGGGGGAGCAGGGACACTGACAAACTTGCTAAGGCTGCAGGCAGATGACTAGACCCGGGCCAAGTTTTAGCTAACTGAACAGTACATGGAAAACTACTGGAGGTGACATAAGAAATTGCTGGATATAAATGGATAACATCAAGAATCTAATACATGTTACTGAAAGGACCATAAGGGAGAGACAGATTTCACAGAGAGTTAAGGGGAAGTTATGTGAGAAATGGCCAAAATTCAGTTGGTAATTGGAGGGGAGAGTAGGGAATCTTCTGGGAGGCAGATCTTCCAAATCCTATCAGTACTCAGCTAATCCCATTAGTAATACCATGGTTACAAGCTGAGTGGGAGCATTTGTGTATTCTATGAGCATACTTGAAACTCAATTAGCTAGAGAGGAGGATCAGGTCAGGACAGCAGTTTTGCTCATGTTTTATGTGGATGTTGTTTGTATTTCTGTGGATGTCTCCAAAAGTGGTTTTCTCGTGTCTGTTTTAATCTCTGTAAAACCAGTTGTGTCTGTATTGTGTGGGTGCACTGGTTCAAAGGCCATTCTCAGCCTCACAGGATCTGGAAACATCTAGCGAAGAGCAGAGGGTTATCTCTGGGTCTTGAAGCCAAGGTATTTGGCTACCCTTAACAATATATGTGGAGATTTGAAAATAACAAAATGGTTTTCTACTTGAGAGACTAAAGGGGAATGTCAATAATAAATGGATGTCTGAAGTTCTTGGTTTATTAAATGGCCTTTCCAATCACTCACTTATTGCCTACTCTTATGATGCCACTTTAACAAAAAGATACTGCTCATTGGTGAGTGAATCATAGCAATATAAAGCCAAAGCTATCACCTTTTACAGCACACATTATATTGGTGCACATACTTGATTAAAAGTTTGCTTCTTTACTTTAATACTTTTGTGAGCAGATTCATCCTGTCACATTACTTTGGAAAAACCTAATTTGCAGAAGCATCTGCTGTAACATTTTGGCAAATTCTCCACAATGCCTTCCCCTTAGCACAGATCATGCTAACAAAAGCAAAAGGCAAGGGTCTGATGAAATCTGTTTGTCATCAACCCAAATAACCTCTCTTATATATAGTAAGAAAGGCTTACTGGTACTGAGCCCATAACTGTACATTGCTGGAAGCAAACATTCTGTTCTCTAAAAATAAACACAGCACATTGACAAAACTCCCCGATACTCAATTTCTCTTTATCCAACGTGGAGAGAAGGCCTTACATTTCCAGAGGCATTGGTTTCTAAATACTTAAGATTTGGGGCAATCACATCTTTTGAAAACCAAAACACTTGTCCTCAAAATTATCTCAAGGAGCCTAAATTGGATAGTTAATCTTTCGCAGGGATTAGAGAACTAGCACAGAATGATAAGGAAGGGACATGTCAACCTACTTTACAACTTTGCTGTGCCTGGAATCCACACAGCAAAGTGTAAGCAAAGTTCTTATGCTTTCGAGTCTTCAGTAAACTACCACATATAAGCATCTAACAAGATTTGGTCAACTACTGATGGAGCAGTTATCTTTTCAGAGACCTTTTAGTGTGTGGCTCATATAAACTACAGTGTTGTTCTGGTCCTTAAAAATGTGCAAATACACTGAAGACCGCTGCTTAAATGCAATGTTCTGTTCTCTTCTCTCACGATGCTTTTGCCCAACTTCCAAACCAAATTGATTAAAACAGACACCACATGTAAACAGATAATTGTTCTCTACAACAAAAGGTGTGGGGAGGATGGGACGGACAACAAACCACAAAAGCAAAATCCTCTTTTAAATGTTGTTGTCCCATTACCAAGTAGAGAAAACTGTCTCCATTCTTTTTAAGATGTAAAAGTGCCATTAGATTTGTTCAAACATTTTAGAGGTAAATTCTATAGAAATACACTCCTTAATGCCAATGCCTATATGTTCCACTGGCCTACACCCAGAATACCTGTAATACAGAAAAACATTGCCCAAACAGCAACTTACTGAACTAGAATGATACAGAACTGGCCCCTGGGAGAGCTGCGTGGAAAAACTAGTTCAGAATTCTACAGAATGTCTCAGGAAAAAAAAAAAAAGTGGTCAAATACAGCCAGTTACAGCTATTTCCAAGGCTGCCTTAAATATGCTTTAAAGGGGTTGCAGATGCAGCTGTGACAATGAGAAGAGTAATTTTTAAACAAATGAAATTTTATACAACTAGTTAGAAAGCTGTCATTGATCTTACATTCACAAGGCTAATAAGTTCAAAAATATATAGAATATATTGAATTCATTTTACCCAATAAGCAGTCCAGTCTAGTTCAGAATAATTTACCACCATCAAAACATTTTTAGTTATCAAGGAGGGGGAAAAAAAACCCAGCACCAAACCCAAACCAAAACCAAATCATCTGCCACGCTTGTCTCTGAATCATAGGAAACAAGTACACATTACTGCAAGCTTTAAAAAATTTGTAGGAAAACCTTCAGGGAAGCCTGCTGTGCCTGTGTTTACTAGGCACCCATTACACTTACTCTAAAGTTTGTTACTTAAGATGCATCCTTTAAAAGCACTCTAATTTAACAGCTAAATTTAAAATGCTTTTAATGCAGGACACATAGGAAAGAGAACAAGTCCTGTTCTCAGACTGTAGAGAATGAAAAATTTTCCCAGAATTGCTTGGTGCAGGAGAGCTGCACCTTTCCTAGGCCACCATGAATCAGCCTAGTGAGAGTGTCCTTCTGGGCTGAACTGTTGTACTCACTGGGGTAGCAACAACGCAAAATGCAGCTGGCTGGGCTGCAGTCCTATTGTGTGTCTTGAGCGGAGCACAGAGGTTCATTTACTGCCACCTACAAGGGATACAATCTTGTTTGCTGTGCCTGAGGCAGAAGTGGTCAGAGTAGTGCCATACTTGCAGTTGGTTATTATCATTGATGAGAGCTTTTATCCAAAGCTTAGCTGATACCAATATTGCAGGGTGATAGAGAGTAGTGTTTCCTGCAGACAGCCCTACAACAAGCTCTTCCCAAAGAAAGTAGGAAATTCTTTCTTTCTCTCTGCCATAGTGCACATCCAAGGCAAGTATTACTCTCTCTAGCATGAACAAACTCGCTATGTCCACCAGCTCTCAAATACAAACAAAAGCAGTTAGGAGGAACTGCTCTACCCTCTCTATCTAGGAGCAGAATTACCAATTGGTGTGATTTTTGATGTTTTGGGGAAAATGTTTAAGATGGCCAACTGTACAATGTTAAAACAGGATTCAGAATCAAGAGCATGGGTTGAAATATGTGAAGTAAGTGAACAGAACTGGGAAGGGGGAAAGAGGAAGCAGTCTGAAAGCCTACACATGCACGAGTCCAACACACAGACTGCTTACTTCACAGTTATTCAGTGATGGACTAATGGGAAGATACAAAGATGTTCAAGTTGTAAGTTAAAATATGCTACAGCACTTCTGAATGAGCTTTCTGGAAAATTCTATGTTACATGAAAGTGTTTAACTGAGACTTTTGGCAGCACTGGTACAATACAAGCAGCTGCTGTTCTAAAAAAAATCCAGATACAAAGGAATAGAGAAGCACTGATGAATGGAAAAAACATTGCCTGGATGCATTGCCAGAAATACATTTTGGAACTAAACAGCCACTTTCCCTTAAGGCATTTCAATATCTTGTCCTCACAGAAGACAGCTAAATTACAACTGTTCAAAAGAGTCAAAGTAAGCCATTCAACAAAGCTAAAGACCTTGGAACAAAGTTCCAAGCCACAAAATATTACCTGGCACTTTTATTATGTGATTCAGGGAGCTGTTTGTTTGTTGTTATTTAGGAGCATTGTAGTCACAAGTTGTGTATAAACAACACTTGAAAATCCCAAGTGTCTTATGAATTTTTAGAATGAATGCTTATTTACACTCATTAGTAGGATAGTTCAGCATTCCTTTTTCTGCAAGAGACAAAATGACAACACAAGAACAAAAATAGCACCAAGAATCAGAGAAAAACACCACCAACCAAACCACAGACGGAGAGTGACTCACACAGATTATTTTTGAGTTATCTACCAACAACTGCATACACTAAAATCAAGACTGAGTTGTTAGAAAGAATACATGAATCTTGATATAGGATTATTCACCCTGTGAAATGAATGAATGCATCCCAATTTGTCTTCACAAGACACAGAAACACATAGTAAATTCCATAATCCACTGTAAAATATAACACAGTAAGTTCTTTAAAGTGCCTTCTCAGCTAAGCTATACAGAAGATAAAAAGCACACCCTATTGACAGTGTACACAAAAGATAGTATTTAACTGACTTATGTGGTTACAACCTAAGCAGTAAAAAAACTAACTTGAAATTCAAATGTTACATATTTAAAGAGTAAAGTACAGCTGAAACTAACAGTGACTCAAGTCAATACTTCTAATTAACCCTTGAGTTTTGTGCAATCTTAAGGTAAATCTGGTTAAAGTCCTAAGACGCAAATACTTCATTTTATCAAGAAAGCAAAACAGGATTTGTTCTTTGGAGATGGTAGAGTATTAAGATACTGACATGCTATTCAGCTGTTTCATACTGCATTCAGAAGGCAAGAAATATGCCCAAGCTTTTCATAGAGCCACCTCACTTATATCCTGCATTTTCTTCCTACAAGAGTCAAAAAAATATTGGCACATAAAAATGATAGGGAAGAAAAAAAAAAGGTAAGTTTTTAGTTTAAATCAAACATCTCTAACACTTATACTTATGGATACAACTGAGTCTGAGAAGAGGTGAAGTTCACAAAATTTATCTACAAGTTGTTTGCATTCTCTCTCCTGTTCACCTGCAAACTCTTATTGCTAAGTCTTGCTCCTTCCCAAAAAGGGTAGTAAGCTCACTACTAGAACAACAGGTAAACCACTATTGCCTCATCTCAAATTTGGGACAGTCTTAGATTTAATTCTTTTTAAGGCCTCAATATTATTCTGATTTTTATTTCTTATATTCATTAACTTTATCTTAAAAACAGCTCAGCCATACATGACTATTCCATTTTCATAAGGCCATTGGGCAGAAACTTACAGAGGACTATAACTTGCAATAGGAACACTGTGTTGGTAGCTTTTACAACACTCCTTCCTCCTGAAACACTTCCAAATTTTCAGTCATTCAGAGTGAATTTGAGGAGAAATATACACACGGCCAAAGGACTCATCAACTTGTGATTGATCATCCTCATAAAAAAAAGAAAGAGCACATAAGGGTCCACAAATTAAAAGAAGCTGAAAACCACAGCTCCAGATACTACAAAATCTTAGTTACAGAGATGGTGCTTAAAAATAAATTATCTTAGATCAGCTTATAACTCCACCTCTCAAGTTGTTCTTTCAATAAAGATTTTTGTAAGTTTGGTCTGTTAAGTATTCACATATCATCTTGCTAAAAAATTAATATAAATGGAAGACAGCACCAATATACTGTAGCATTAAGTAAGGAAAGTTGAGATAACTTTCTCTTCAGGAGTTAAGAAAACTAAGTTGCTGGGTTATTTTCCCAAATAAATAACATATAACATGATCCACTTCAAAACAAAAGTAATAGGACACCAGTGGATTTCTTGTGCTTGACCATAATGTGACAGATAATAGCACATACGTTCTACTTACATCATTCAGGAATGACTCTGCCCAAGCATCTCCTCAGATTTAGAAGTGATTTTTTTCTTATCAAAATCTTCCCCACCAAACTGACACATTTAACACAGCAATCATTATTTCCACTTGGATTTCATATTTGAAAAATTGATCTCTCAGCAAGACATAGGTGCACTAAATACAGAAGAATAATGAGTTATTGATTCCATCCAACAGTATCAATGATTAGAGCAGTAACACTGAATTTGGGGAGTGAGAACTTAGAAATTGAGAGTGCACTGAAACAAGTTGGGGAAAAAAATAGCCTCCAGTTAAGTGGTATTACATTTTTATTGCCTATTATTTTACTAAAAAAAAAAAAAAAAGCAGCACTGATCAAGTACCCAATTTCTTACATTTAGATACAAGATAGATCAAAGTAGTAAAAGGATTTTTTTCCTTCAGATAACAAAAAGGGTTGTGCTCATTTTAAATCTCCCAGTGAAAATTACTTCTTCCCTCACGATTTTAAGTGGCAAATGGATTTAGATGACCACCCAAACTTCACCATTAGTATTTATTGTGAATCAATTTGTCCAAACCTCTTCCAAGAATACAGAAGAATAAATGCTATTATTGATTCCAGTTACAGTATTAAGAACTCCTGAAAAGTACTAAATGGCATTGCTGTCATAGTGGCAAAGTACCCAGAGTTTATGCAACCACTAAAGTGATAATGCTCTATCCAAAACCACAGTTAGAACTGGACAATAGACTAAGAGTCAAACATGGTTCAAAATCTTCCCAGTACTTTCCCCTCTAGGAGGGCTGGCCAAGAACACAACTGCTCTTGCCTTTTGAAGCAATCAGTAAAACCAATGGGATTAATATGTCTCAGACGTGGCAAAGACAATGTAAGTATTCATGAAGCAGAAAGCAAATTAACAACAAATAACTAGTTCACTCTTAAAATTCTACAAGAAGCCACCTATTATTTGCTTCTTCACTTTAAGGAGAATAGCCTACACTAGCATATGGAATCTTTAAAGGAGCGTGCTTGCTTACAGATTAGTTCAGTTCATTTGAAGAACTTACCATGCGCCAAACATATATTTAAGAATAGTGTTTATAGCTAGGATTTAATATTGACAAGGGCATCCATGACGTTCAGTTCTAATACAGAAACACTTGCAGCAATTCAGGCAGCCGAGTCAGAAATTCATTTCTTTATATCACATCTTATTCATAAGCATTCCTCACTTCATTTACTTATACTATTTCTTTTCTTTACCTGGAAAAAGTGCTGAATTTTTAAGTAAAGGTGCTTTACCATGCCTCAGTAATTACCTCTGTCACCAAGCATAAATCCTTCTACTACATACCGGAGCCGGATATTCCAAAACAAGGTTTCTCAAGCAGAAAAGTGACATTTCCTAGCTAAGCCTTCAAAAGTTTTATTACACAAGTTAGAAAGTTACAGAAGTTGGAATTTCTGCCTTTGAAGTGTCTAGGGGAAAACTTACTGCATAGGTGAAATAAAACAGTCAAAGTAGATAAGGATTAGGCAAACTAGTATCCAAATAATTCCCCTAGGTTTTGCCCATCTCTATAGCCAATTGGACTCCCAAGATACTGCCAAATGACTTTGAATGGTACCGAAAGTAGCAATGTCACTATCTTGTTCAGCTGTACCTTCCAACTGGAAGACAGATCACAGCGTTCATGTTCTTCCTAACTAGACCTCAGTTCTGTGTCTTGTGCCAAAAGATTTGTAAGAAATGTCACCACAATCTTCCTACAGACCTGAGATCCGTCTCTCAAGCAAATGTTATGACCAGATTTGCAATTTTCCATGTGGCAGCAATAAATTTGAAGAACATGCACATATGTGTATGCCATATTCACACATTTGTTCATACTCACAGTGGGCGAGATGTGTCACCTTCCTCCCCTCCTCAAGTACTACCAAACACATCAAAAGCTATTTCTGCGCTGTGGAATGAACCCAACCAGCAGGTGTTTGCACACTTATTTAAAACCCTGATGATAGCATGAGGTTTTTATGGGATTTTTTTCCCCACACATGTGAAATACTCTTATGCTACTAAAGTCAAAAAGCAAGGGTTAGTACAGATGAGGACAGATGCAATAAAAACAATCAACAGCTAGCTTTAATACATCTGCTGTACGCTTTTAGTGCAGTGTCATGGTTTGGGCCGGGTTGGCCAATGACAACACAACAGATGCTCTCCCCCAGCTGATGCTCCAAGGAGAGGAAAAGAGATAAAGAGATTTATGAGTTTAGGAAAAAGCTAAACTACTTTAATGAAATACTAATAATAAAATAAAAAGAAAATAAAGATACGGTACCTATAAATATATACAAAACCATAAAAAGCTCCCAGGGAGATGTCACCTGCAGACACCGGGAAAGTTCCAGAAACGGAACCGGATTCCAGAACACTCTGATGGAGTAGACAAAGTCACACGGTCCTCCTCATTGAAGAAGAATCACTGACAGAGAGCCAAAAAAGATGAGGCAACCTGACTTCTTCCATCCCTCAGCTTTTATAGGGAGCATGGCAGTTGGCTGGAACACCCTATGGGTCAGTTTGGGTCACCTGACCTGCCCACCCCTCCCCACAGGTGCAACCCCTCCATGGGGTAAACAGCCCAGTCAGCCACCCTGGTTGCCACGGCAACAGGGGTAAGCAAGGGCCTCTCCCACTGAACAGAAAGCTGGCTCTGCCCCATCCCGAACCAGGAGATGCATTTATTCTGAAAAAACAAAGATTAAGTTATTTTTAATAATAACTTCCAGGCTGACTACAGAATGTCCTCCAGAACCAGCAACAGCAGTAGCTGGAACACTTGATGTTTAGCCTGCTATTCACAGCTGGCTAGTTACAAAGTCAGTTAACATTCAGGTAGACTGGGACGGTACATTTTAACTGCAGATTCATATGCCTCCTTTTTAAAATCAATAAAAATGAATCATTTTCACATAAGACCTCAAGAAAGTAAGGTTAGGTACTCAGTTCCTTTGGCATAAACATGATTTAGTCTCTCAGGCCTTTCAGTGAAGGCCTGAGACAAGACCAGATGGCAAAAAAACTATAGACAAGACCACTACTTTCCTGATGACATACACACAAGTCCCTTTTAAAACATAAAACGATCTTTAAATTATTAGCTCTCTAGCCACTAAGGAATGTGTCCAGACTACAAAGCAAGCTACCCTGACATAAGTAATAGTACCGCTTTCAGAAGGTAATACAATGTCATAACATAGTTCCCACAGTCATCCAATATAACTCCCCATAAAAATGTCAGCAAACAATACACACCAAACTGTTCTGCCTATGAAACTGACATGCAGGGCAGTAAAAAACAGGCACGTTATTGCATGTATGCCCTAGCATAGTCCACATCCCAAAGTCTCGCTCCATTTTCATGCATTGCTTGAGTAGGCGTACTGCATCCACTTTATTAGAATAAACACTGAATTAAAAATACTTATGCTAGACCCCATCACCTGCTCACTTGAGAGAAAATCCCACATGAGAGGAAGTTGAAGCTCCCAAGAAGACACTGGGTCCATTTGTGGTCCTGGTCTGCATTGCTAGTCAGACATACATGGAAAATAGTATTTAAAGTGCTGCCAGTGCAAGCCAGTCAGACCCATTTTAAGAATTTGCTTCTGCTGTGGTTTAACTCCAGTGGGCATCTAAGCACCACACAGCTGCTTGCTCACTTGCTCACCATGAAATGAAGGAGAGAATCAGAAGGGTAAAAGAACAAGAACTTGTGGGTTGAGATAAAGACAGCTTGATAGGTAAAGCAAAAGCCATGCACACAAGCAAAGCGAAACACAGAATTCATTCACTTCTTCCCATGAGCAGTCAGGTGTTCAGCCATCTCCAGGAAAGCAGGGCTCCATCACATGTAATGGTTACTTGAAGAAAAAAATGCCATCACTCCCAACGTCACCCTCTCCTCCTTCTTCCCCAGCTCTTATTGCTGAGCACAATGTTATATGGTATGGGACATCCCTTTGGTCATTTGGGGTCAGCTGCTCTGGCTGTGTCCCCTCCCAGCTTCTTGTGCCCCCCTCCCCCAGGCTACTCACAGTGGAGGAGTGGGAGAAACAGAAAAGACCTTGACACTGCATAAGCACTGCTCAGCAATAACCAAAACATCCAAAACATAGCACTATAAAAGCTACTGTGAAGATTAACTTTATTCCAGCCAAAACCAGTAGCGCCACCTCAGGTGTATGTATTCCAATGCACGCAGCCTGGAGAACAAACAGGAGGACCTGGAGCTGTGTGCCCAGCCAGAAGGATATCATAGGAGTAACTGAAACATGGTGGAACAACTCACATGACTGGAGGATCGCGATGGATGGCTATAGGCTGTTTTGTAAAGACAGGCAGGGAAGAAGACGAGGAGGACTGATACTCTATGTTAAGGAGAACCTGGAATGTATAGAAGTAACTATGGCGATTGTGGAAGTCCTATCAAAGGTGTCTGGGTCAAGATCACAGGGGTCATCTCCAAGAGGGATCTTGCAGTAGGCATCTGCTACCAACCTCCAAACCAAGACAAAAAGGCCAACAAAGCAGTGTTACAGCCACTTAAGCAAGCTTTGTATTAACAGAACCTGTTTCCTATGGGTGACTTCAACTATCCAGACATTTGTTACAAGAACAAGACAGCATCTCACATGTCATCCATCTAGTTCCTGGAATGGATAGAGGAGTGCTTCCCCATACAAATATTCGATGTGTCAACCAGGAATGAGACACTGTTAGACTTGCTACTCACAAACCAAGAAAACCTACTTTATAATATCTCAGTTAGTGATAGCCTTGGCTTCAGTGATCACAGTGTTGTGGAGTTTGGGATCTTGCTGAGTACACTAAAGGTTAGGACTAAGACAAAGATTTTAGACTTCAGAAGAGCAAACTTCAGCTCACTCAGAGCACAGCTTGGAGAGATTCCATACAAAGCTTTCATGGAGAATGAAGGAGTTAGCAAGTGCCATGATTTTTTCAAGAATTCTTTCCTGGAAGCACAAAAACCGTTCATCCCCTTGAAAGGTAAGGGAAGTAGGCAGAGCAGGAGACGCTGTTGGCTGAACTGCGAGCTTCTGAATCTGCTTAAAACCAAAAGAAAAGTGTACCAGAGATGGCAAAGCAGATGAATACCCACTGAGAACTGCAAAGAGATGCAGTTAGAAAAGCAAAAGCTCAACTCAAATTGAAATTGGCCAGAGATGCCAAAAACTACAAGAAAGGGTTCTTCATGTATATAAACAAGAAGCAGAAATAGAAGGAAAATATTGTCCCACTGTTAAACAGAAGAGGTGAATTAGTCATCTCAACACTGAAAAGGCAGAGGTTGTCAACACTTTTTTCACCAGCACTGTTCGACTCCAGGCCTTGGGAACAACAATCCAAGTTGATGCAAACACAGACACACCATCAGTGAAGGAAGAGTTGGTATGTGAACTATTACAGGAGCTTTACCCCTAGAAAGCTGTGATGCTATCCATCCAAGGGTGTTAGAAGAGCAGGCTGATGTTGTTGCAAGGCCACTCTCCATAATCTTTGAGAAGTCATGGAAATGGGCGTATATCCCAGAAGACTGGAAGAAGTCCAATGTCACCCCCATCTACAAGGGCTTAAAGGAGGATACAGGAAATTATAGGACCATCAGTCTTACTTCAGTCCCTGAGAAAGTCATGGAATGAATGCTCCTGGGGGCTATCACAAGTCAAATGAAGCACGTGATTGGGAAAAGCCAGCACAGATTCACCAAGTGCAAATCATGCTTGACAAACCTGACTACTTTCTAAGACAAAGTAACCTTCTCAGTTGATGTGGGGCAAGCCTACCTGGATTTCTCAAGGGCCTTTGAAATGGTTCCCCACAGCCTTCTCATAGAGAAATTCTTGTGTTACACTATAGACAAGTGGATACATTATAGACAAGATTTTAAGGTGTACTAGAAATTTACATCTGTTTCAAAGGTTTATAATACCTTTATGCTGATTATTCCCATAATGCCACAAAGACTATAATTTTTTTCATATTAGATTCCAGATTGACATTACAGGGTCGATTTTTGACCTACAAAATCCTAAATGCTCTGGCATTTTATGAGATATTGGCACAATACATGTAGGACAGATCCTGTCAAAGAAAGAGGTATTAAACGAAGTGCCCTATCCAAACAATCACCACTTTCCAGCCATGGTCATGATCCCTCTAGGTTTGTGTTGTCACGCTAATCTCCTCACAAGATCACCACAGTGATGACGCAAGGTAGGACTCATTGACATTGCAATACAACAATTGAAAAAGTTGGTGTAGAAAAAGCCTTTGATTTTAAATTTATTTTAGAAGTTGGTATAGATACCTGGGGCACCATAACTGTTAGATTAAACTAAGACACCTGAATTTCAAAGTGGGTAAGAACTGCTGATGGGCAATTGGAAGACTAAAACTTTTAACAACACGGTAATAGTTGTTTGTGGTAAGGCTTAGAGAATTTGGATTACAGCAGCTGGAACTTCTACAGCAACAGATGTAACTACAATACAGTGGGAGGGTTAATTTGGGGGTTCTATGCTTAAGGATCTCAGACACTGGGATTACCCCGTAAAGGAAAAAAGAAGAAGAAAACGAAGATTTAAATTTAAAAGAGCAGTGCACTACTTCCCAGCACCTTTCCCTGCTGAATCTTGCAGATGCAGTAGAGCACAGAGCAGTCTGTGTTAGTGTGAAGAATCAATGAGGAAGAAGTGTTCATTTAGTTTAATCAAAAAACCCCACAAGCACAAAAGAAACCTTCAAAGCAGTCTGCAAAGACTGAATGCCCTACTACGTGAAGCGGAGAGAAGAAAAGGCCCATTGGAAAACAGGCTAATGGTCAATTAGAGAAACAACTTGCACACACTGACCTGAAGAAGCAAAAATTCCTTCCAGCATCTCTCAGATTCCTAGTAGAAATAAGCAGAACATTACTATTACCTTCAAGAGAGTAAAGTAGCAAGAAGGAACTAAATAAAGGAAACATCTTCAGCCAAACAATACCCAGCATCCTCCTGTTTAATAGAAGCCCCATTTTCTCACTGTTACTTGGTAACAAGTGGAAAAAAAATATGAAGGAACATGGTCAGAGAGAGATAAAAGAAAAGGGCCAGGGGAGGCAAGAGAAGGAGGGGAAAGGTGAGTCTAACACCTTGGCCTTCAAAAAGGATAGGGTTGGGTTTGTCTCAGTTAGATAACTATCAAGTCAGGCTCATTATTCACAGTAAAGCTCATAAACAAATTCAGTTGTTTTAGTCCTACTTACATTCTTGCCAAGATACAAGTTCATTGAATTCAGCTATTCTTACAGAAAAATAAATTCAAAGCATAGGGCTGCTGCTAAGTTGCTTAGAGAAAAGGAAAACCTAGTAACCATTAGACTCCCTAAAACCAGAAAATTAATCTTTTCTGAGAATCTGATAAACATAGGTTACCCACATTTCAAAATATCTCGTCCTGTCCAACATATTTGTGTAACAGTGCTCTGTATAAACTGTCCGTATCCCCTCCTTTTTTCTCTCCCACCACACAGTTACTTTTTTTACTACTGCATGTCTCCGAGGTTAGTGTAGTGCCTCTGTCAAGAAGGGCACTGGTGCTCCTGTTCAGGGCGGGTTCCACAGCAGCCTACAAAGCTACTGCACTGAAGTACAATTTTATAGGGAGATACTCGAATTCAAAGGAGAGGGGAAGGACCAGAGTGAAGGTAGGCATGCAACAAAAAAAGAAAAGAAAGAGACCCATGATCCTTGCCTCCTGGAATCCTGAATTAGTGAACTGAGCATTCAGAGGGGAGAATATTTAATATAGCCTTTTGGTAAGAATCAGGTAACGATTCCCCCCTGCCCCCGGCCCCATATGAGAGGCCCAGCTATATTTCCTGATAGGGACCACCTATATTGGGTGAATTGTTCGTGCACACTTCACATTTCACGGAAGAAGAGTTAGCATAAATAAGTGAGAAGTGCTATTAATATCGAATAAATCCCAAGAGCATCTGATGAGAGACGGAGTAAGGAAAACTATCATGATGCAGGAAGTAAGTAATCTTACCTACTAGATACAGTAAGAGAGTGCAGAGACTAGATGAAAAGATGCAAATGTTGGGCTGTTGAAACTCTTCTACACTGATGCCTAAATGCAAAATCTTATTATGCCAAAAGCAAATGTGCAAGAAGTCAAGGAATGAAACTTGTGAATTAAACATTAATATTACACTTGTAAAGACAAACACTAAGCTTAGTTTATTATATGCTATAACCAGATAAATCACTACAAATATACATTTGGATAATCCAAATTTAAATGAAAGTTTACCATTCATGAAGGTTTTAAAAAGTAATACCAGAACTAATGATATCACCACAAAATCATGGCAGGATTTGATCTGAGAGGAGAGAGGAAGAAGGGAGAAAATCCACAATTCAAATCAGAATATGCAACTTGAGATCACCTCAATACCAAACAACTGGGCCATACATCAGTTGCAGAACTTCAGAGACCATAAAAGCATTATTTTCTTAGATCCTTGAAGATCTCAGGCCACAGCATTGAACTACCTGAGTATTAGTGCTTTAAATAGGATGGTATTTTTCAAGATAAATGTTCCTGTATGACAGTTTTGCATAATGAAAAGACTCAAATAGTCATTGTTTTCCACGGAAGTAAGATTGTTTACTATTGGGTTCAAACCTTGAACTCAATTTGAGGTTAGCATGTCCTACCAACTGATGTAATAAACATAATTGGAGGAGTAAAGGTAGAAATAAGAAAAACACTAACCAACCACCCCCCCCAAGTCTCATTAAAGTTCTTAATATTTCAAGCACAAAGTGTTTCTGCAGCTTAAACATACCTATTGCATTTAAATTTGCATTGTTTCAACTCCAATGACAACAATACAGTTGTATTATTTTAGTCACATTGCATATAACCAGCATTTATTTATTATGGATCAAACACAACAATAACAACAACAAAAAAACACAAAAGAGTTTCGTTTGAATCTTAATCTTTCTCTGGAGAGCAGCTCAACAGAACTGCATAACAGTGTTTATAGCACTTTTCACAGGAAAAGGACCAGGGAGAGAGAGGGGAAACGGCTAAGACTGCATTCCAGCCACAAGATTTACTAAGATTCTATGGGCAGAGGTAATCACTCTTAACCTAGCAATGATAGCAAACATCACCGAAGAAATACAGCAATATAAAAGAGTAGCCAAATGGGTGGATTCAGCTACCCTGAGTTATGATCTTTCATCTGTGAGCTAAAGGTTAAAAAGTAGGATCCCTGTCAACTGTGACAAAGATTCACTCTGGTTTTCCTTCTCCTCACACTCACCCTGCTTTGCACATGATAGGACTAGGAACATAATCAGTTTTCCAAACCTCAAATACCATCACCAAGATAGATTTCCTTTCATTCAGCTAGGAGGATAAACACATATCCTGCACAACTAGGTGAAAAGATTCCCCTAAATTATTTTTTATTCTTGTTCTTGTTTATCTAGGAAATAACAGTAAATCAGAATGACAAGAAACTTTCATAACTCTCCCTATTTTGCCCAAAGGTTTACTGGTTTGTAGTTTATTTGCTTTTTGCCTGATTTTTTTTTTTCAGTTTCAGTTTTAAGACACTGGCTCTTGTTATACTTCCAAGAGCTTACTGAAATACTCTTCTGTTACTGAGGTTTTCTTCCCCATGGAAATACTTTTTTGACTTATCTTAACCTTCTCCTTTTTACAGCAACAAAAGCAGATGATGATAAAATGCTGCATGCAATATAACCACAGGCATGCAAACAGAAAATATTAAGTATTTTCTATGTAAGCAGAAAGTAACTGACATAGCCTTGAGGACAGGAAAAAATTCTTAACTTCAGTTTTGAATTAGGATGAAAATGAAGTTTGACAGAGCTTCTAAAAATCTTGTCCTAGAGAATCTAAATATATTTCTGCTGTGGGAATTTAGTTCACTTTCAAATGTTAAAGAATGTAATGTCAGCCAGATAGACCAGTGTTTCCATAAGGACTACTGATACCACTTTGAACATTTATTTTTTTATCTGTTCTAAATAAATTTATTTGTTGTCTTCAGATTAGCAGGCTCATCTTCTTCCTAGTGATATTTCACATGCAGTGTTATATAATTATAAAGGTAAAGTTATTTATTTTACTGTGGTTTTACCTGATTTGAATTTCGAGTTTTGTTCAGATTAATTATCTTTATCCTGTTCTACTTTACATCTCCTTCAGACATTGTACCACCTTTGTTGCTTTTTTGTAGACCTTCACAATCATCCTGCATTCCTCAAGTTGAGGTTCACCAAGTATTAAAAAGTGTCATACTACACACCTTCAACCTATGCTACTGCTTCAGTATACCTAAAATAATTTTAAGTGTTCTAGATGAGCCTCCTACATCTGATTTGGAATTAAGAAAAGTTCTTGAGTTGGAAAAGTCAATTTGTTTAGCAATGTTCGTCTGGCATTGCTGGGGAACATCTTGCCCTTATCCCTGTTGCACTACCACATCCAAACAGATAGTCAGGCATATCAGCTTCACTCCTTGAATATCAGGTTACTGTTCACTTCCTTCCCTATGTCTCCTTTCTGATGAAATTATGGCCTGATATGACAGTTTTCTCCAAGATCTAGAAATCTCCTGAGGAAACAAAGCAACCTCCCACCCCAGAGAAACTCATGGGAATGGAGAGCTCCCTGAAACTCAGCTGCCACCACCACCCTTAATTAGGTTGATAATGCCTCTGGTCACCAGAGGAACTCCACTGAGCAGCTAGAGTAGTTCACATTGTTCAGAACCCTGGTTCTCCAGGTCTGCTTAATTCTGAAATATTTCCAATAAATTTCCACTGACCTTTCATGTTAATGTTCACAATTAGAGCATTTTGAAAGGCTGTAACTGGAAGCACAATACCCATTTATTTTACCAGCTACTGCACCAGACCAAAACAAGGAATACCTGTTGAGGATTCCAGTGCCTCTTGGAATTCTAGGGTCCTATGCTTCTGCAGTCCTGTGAATTATCTTGAAAAAAAGAGAGAGAAGATTTCATATTAGAAAACTAGTAGTAACAGACTTGACAGAAAACACGGTTGATTTTCTAGGTCAACACTCACAACACAATAAATGCCTTTCACAGTTTAAGAATACAACATGAGTTCTCAAATGAGCAGCTTCAACTGTCCAGTGTGTTCATAACAATGAAGTCTGAGACCCAGAATGCAGTTTATACTTATTATCCCAACATGAAGCAATGCTGTTCATTTTTTATAACTCATAGCAATCCAGCTAATCAGTTCACTGAATAGTATCAGATGACAGTGTTTTAGTGTTGATAGCACATTCTCTCTTAGAAATTTGGATTAATCATCTATGATGACCTGAGCTGAAATTAGAAGAGTTAATACTTTCCTATTCTCTGGACTAGGCACAGTATGAGCTTACAGCTGTAATATTCCTTTTTATTTTAAGAAAAACCTGTGACACAAAGAAAAGGGAAAAAGAAAGAAAAAAAAATCCATCTCTAGCATCACAACACAGTACTAGAAAGTAGAGCTTTTCAGATAACAGCAGATCACAAATCCATCAGTCATGTGCTCACCTGGTTCTTCATGATCGTTTACAGCAGTAAGAACAAATCTCTGGAAGTAAAGAGAAATCTAAAAGCCTCATAGAAGTCAATTCAAATTCAAGAAAGGCAATTTGAAGACAACACCTCGTTTCACTTTTTACCATACCCAACATACCAACCATTGTAATCTAGGGAGACTGAGAAAATACATCTTTTTTGTCCTAGAAAAGGTCAGACAAAGCTTTCCACAAATCATTTTAGAGTGAGACAGAAGAGAAAGTTTCAACATAAAAAAACAAACAACAGGTAACTATGCAAGAAACGCACACAGATGAAGCACTGTGCTATTCTGCTCTGCAAACATGTCTGAAAGACCCTTCCTAATGGAAAGGTTTTTATCAGCTGTGCACAGAAAACAAACATGCCTGAATATAATCATCTAAGTAGTGGATATAAAGGTATAACCTAGGAATACCTGTGGATTATTCAGTTAAAAAAATATGGTACAGATTTTATTTCAAGTGATTTCTCACAAAACATCTGTTGAGACAACAACTAAAAAGTGTTAGCTGGACAGAAGATGGTTTGTGGAAAGGAATACAGCATGATCACACTCATATCCCAAGAAAGAAAAAGGACAAAAATTCACTTGTGTCCTTCAAGGAATACTCTTTTATCATTTCTTCCCAAATATTAATACAGAGCACATAAATATTAATTGTCAAAAAAGAACTTCTTTACTGTGAAAGGGAATAGATCCGTAAAACAGGAAAGCAGCTAAACAGTCAGAAAAGCTACCAAAGGACACCTAGGAAAGGAAAAATGTAAAACTGAAGAGACTTTCAAAGCTCATGAGGCATCCAGTCATACTGTTGAGCACGTAAACCTTTTAGCCTATAGATCATAATTCCTGTGTATTTTGGACATGAATTCTTTCATAGCAGGAAGCTTAAAAACTCCTTCCCAGAAGGAATTTCAGCCTGCACTCCTGCTGAAATGCTGACAATTTTAGAGGTATGGTCAGTCTACCCAGTCCAATCGTCAAATTTTTCACAAGGAAGAAAGGAGAGTAAAAAATGAACTAAATAACCATTTGTTGTTTAACTCACAGACTGAAAGGATCTAACTGATCCTCACTTTGGAAGATCCTGGTGGGAAAGCAGCTCAAGGAGTTAACTGCAATTTAATGACAGTTAGGTATCCATAAGCTGTAAATACCTATAAAATTCCCTTGTAACCCTTCCTTGCATCAATTTTAGTGTTGCTATATTGTACATAAACGTATATCTGCAATTACCTACTTTGAGCTTCAACTTTTCCAGAAACCGATTTCACTAAGCATGAGTCAAAGAACTTAATGAAGTACTGAACAAGCCTCATTTAAGACTGAGAGCTGTTCGACTGAGAAGCCAACTTTCCTTATGCATCTGAGGATTCGGGTAACCCCCAGCAGCGGATGACTAAGGCAACACCTGCCCCAAGCAGGCATATACACATGTGCACATACACACTCTTCATGTTATCATTGCTAGAATACCTTGAGGAAACATACAGGAGCTTCCATGTAAAACAAACTTTATTAGAAGCAAGGTCCTACACCACACATTTCAGAATGAGTAATGAGTAATGCAAGTCCAGCTCCATTATACTCCATACTACAAAAGACCTAATGTAATCAAAGGCTTAATGTCAGTTCCATTAATAAATGTTGAGCTGTTAGCCCTCTCTTCAGAAAAAACAGACCATCTGAACAGACTCTCAAGTATTTACTAAATCAGAAGAATAAATTCAGCTGCTGGGCTAACTAAGCAAACCAGCAAATACCCATTCGGGAACAGAACAGTGACAACTTCCTGCCAGAAATGTATCACGTGTCTTGTACTGTACTTTGAGATACCCAAAGAGGAGACATGCTGAAATAACAATGGAGATTGTATTAATTTTTTATTATTTGCTACATTGGTGTGGGCACAAAAAAAGCTTTGGAGTTTCTGAGGGTTCACATTACATCATCCTGCATTACAGTGCTAGGCTCAACTGCAGGCATTCACATTATTAGGATTGCATTTCCTTGACTCATCATGAAAATGAAGCAGCGTCATGAAAAATCATGATTTCTAATGAATTAAAAAAGACACCACACACATGCATTCACAACAGATTCACTAGAAGGGAGACACCATCATAAAGTCTCTTCCGGTCTACAAAAAAATGAGTTGCAGAGCTGAATGCAAATACCTACAGCAATCCTAAGCATTCTGTTCCACTGCATATTTCAGCATGTTTTAGTCATTTTTCCTAAAATAACACCCTCATGCAAATGCTCTTGTTGAACGCTACCGAACTGTTTAAAGAGGCTTTTTTATTATTATAGATGCAGCACTTCACAGTTCACTCCCATTTGAAACAACAGTCTGCTTTTGTCACAAAGAAAAGCTTCAGACATATTTACATCTTTGCGTATATTCAGATAAAATCATGACCCATTACTTACAAGCAAAAAAAAAAAATAATCATTTCAGAATATTTCAAGTTTAAATTCTGATTTTATAGTCACAATAAAATACCATCTGTTTCATCAAACTATAGAGACTACTAAAGAATCAAGGTGAGCATTCCCATCGTAACAGGACAAGACAAAAACCTTGCTTTCCTAATTAGTTTAGATTTTGGCCCTGTCACTCAAACACTGGCTACCACTTGCACTGTCTATAACGAATAATAGCCTCAGCTAGGATTTCAGTGGTATAATATGCTGCCATCTCTGCAGCAAGCAAAAAAGTCCAAAGAGGAATTCTCACCATTATTTACTTGACAGCAGCCATATTTTTCATCATACATAATTGAGAAGTGAGGGTGACAAAAACCTAAGAGAGTGAGTACTTGAGTTTACTTCTACACAAATATACAATAGGGATTCTTATTTGTCCTTCACATGCCTGCTGAACAATAAGTACAAGAAGAAATATAGGTTAGGTGATGCCACAAGAAGTCTTTTTAAGGTATGCACTCAGACCCGCCATTCATTCTCAGTAATCAGTGCAGATCTGCCTTCAGCCTGTGGCATGAATCACCTTCATTAAGGAAATGAGTGAACAACAAAATAGGGTGTTCGTACAAAGCACGGAGCAGTACCCATACCTGAACTACTAAAAACACTGATTCCTGATGATCAGAGTCATCACACTAATTTGCACAGGATGACATGCCCCAAATTTCAGCAGGATTAATTGATATACCTCATGTATCGCGTTGTGTCTACTACCTTGCTTTCTCTTCCGCCAAGTCAGAGCTAGTGATGAAGATGCTTAAAATTCTTAAATGTAGGGATAATACTGGACATAAAAAGTATGTCAACACCATGCAGAAGGCAAAGTGGATGTTCTTTCACTGAACTAGTGTTTTTTTCAGACTTTCAGTAAAATGGACACCTCTGAAAACAGTCCATCTTCACAGCCCCAGTCAGCTACTTCTTAAGTTGGAGTTGGGGAACTTGTTGCCAAGGATATAATGCATATTCACAATTTACACAAGTTCAAGAAGAGACTGGACACTTTCATGCAAGGAAGTCCAAAAAGGGTTACCTAAGTGTGGAGAAACCACAGGTGGCTCTGGAATTCCTTGAGAAGAGACGAGTCAAAACAGGACAAGAATTAGGAATATGTATTGTAGATGCTTGTCCTGCTCTTTCGCTCTTTATAAGTACCCACTCTTACCTTATTTATAACCTCCCAGCTGTTTGGCAGAGATAGGATATAAGCACACAATGATTTCATTTGAGTCAGTACATATGCTCCTGTGATGTATATTTTCCAGAGCTCTTGACATAGAAAAATCTTATTTCCTTGCAACTGACCATTTCAAATAATTAGTATCTTTGCACTAAGAATTAGACTTCTAGACATCAGCATCAGTTCTTGGCTAGTAAAGATACTAGCCAGTAAAATTTGATGTTAAAAAAATATTCATTGAGTACAGTTTAATTTCTCAGTTTATCCAACAAACGCACACCTGTGAAAGGTTTTTCCCAAAGACAGCATCCAAAAAGTCTTTGCCCACTTCATCTCCAATTAATGGAATTAAACTTGCACATTACTTCTCAAAATACACACCTGTCAGTTCCTGGTTTTCCTTCAGCTCTAATGATCACTGAAACTGATAACATGGTTAGCTGTGGTTCACATGTCTGCATACTCATATTTGAGTAAGTCCATTAGTAAGACATATCCTTAGCTTGTTTGTGAATGAGAGTCACTCTGTGCATATGACATCATGGTTCTCTAATCCCATCTGGGATCACAGCCTTTTTTCTTTTACTTTATGCCTCTGAAATACAGCACCTACAACCAATATATTGGTGCTGCTGTTGGAATCATGGAGCCCTTTATGAACTTACCTGTAACAACTCTACCCATCATTCCTAGCCATCCAGTCACACACACAGAAGCAGAGAATTGTTGGGGTTGGAAGGGACCGCTGGAGATCATCTAGTCCAGCCCCCCTGCCAAAGCAGGTTCACCCAGAACAGTCAAACAGAGCTGCTGGCAATACCTGCTGTCCCTAGCTAGCTCACATTTCTGCTAAGCCTGAAAACACTACCCTGTAACTCATCATTTGTGTCACTGCAATGAGGTCCAAAACTATCCTTGGATTAGATGCTCTTGAGACAACATATAAAAACAGAGGAAAGATTTTTTTCTACACTGTCTGACTCAGCTTGTAACAGTAAAGATTAAGGAAATTATGTTTTCAATGTATATCTATAGTTAAAACCTACAAGGACAACTAAATTCATACTCTACTTTTGACCTATTCTACCTTCAACTCACTGTTATCTTAAGGCAGTGTTAAGAGCACTGGATTGTTTGCACATCCATTCAGAAACAGAGAGAAAGTCAGTCAGTCCATTCCAAAGCATGTTCTGTGCATCTGTTCAGATACCTGTAAATAGATGCAAGTGCTCACCACAAGTGGAATTTAACTACGACATCCTTATCTTCATTCAGTTTACTACTTAAACACTCTTTAAAAATTATTCCCACCAAGTCTACACTACAGAGTCCTGCACTTCTGTTGTATTTAGAATTCCAATAACCTGCAAGTTTCTCAAGCTGTGCTGTCTCTCAGTTTTTGTGGTCATAAAAAGGGAGGGACAGAGAAGTGCATGTGCACATACACAGGTCCAAAGCATAGCTTTCAGTAGCAGAAAGCAACACATTTGTAGTTTGACAGATGCTTTCCTTGTGGAAAGGAGCAGCCCTGTAGAACAGCTGGCAACGCTCCACAGAACAACACTTGTCCACAGACTGGAACACCTAAGGTCGTAGAACCTGAAAATGTCTGGTATAAGTAATTTCAGCCAAAAGCATAAAATAATTACTCTGTTCTGCTACATATAATAGATCTGATAAATTGAGAGTTTGACATTGGAAGACTTTATCTCAAAAACCTCTTTGTAATTACAGATTAGATGGCTCTCCTGGGTGTATTGAAGACTTACCCATTTGTGTGCAGCCAAAGCATTCCTTTGCTTGCAACATAATGCTGAAGTGTCAGTGTCTCAGTGGCAGCAATTATGTTATGTAATGCAACTTTTAAGGGATTCAACTACTCAGAATATTGCAAAAATGAATTCAAATGACATATGATTTCCAAGTATAAAACTCCTGTGTTCTTCCTGCAGTTAAGAGTGACACTACTGAAAGAAGAGAATGTACTGCCATTGGCACCCAACCCAGTTTTCTGTATGCTAGAGAGTTCATGGAAAAGAGCAGAGGTAATTGCCACAGGTTTGGAGATTTTGGTTTTCGGGAGCATGGGGTGGTGTTAAACATATGCAAGATTCTCCACTAATCTACAGTAACCGTTACATGTAATGGAGCCCTGCTTTCCTGGAGATGGCTGAACACCTGCCTACCGATCGGAAGTAGTGAATGAATTCCTCGTTTTGCTTCGCTTGTGTGCAAGGCTTTTGCTTTACCTATTAAACTGACTTTATCTCAGCCGACGAGTTCCCTCTTTCACTCTCCTGATTCTCTCCCCGATCCTGCCATTGTGGGGAGTGAGCAAGCAGCTGTGTGGTCCTAGTTGCCAGTTGGGATTACCGTGACATGAATTTAGGTAATATAAGCAAAAGTCTTGGTCTCATTGGACTGAATAGGACCCTCAAAATAGGTTCCATCTGGATCAGAGTTTCACCATCATGAATGATAAGTGTAAGGTGAACTGTCCAGTATTTTTTAAGGGCTTGGTCTCATTTGCTAAAATAAACTGCCCTAAAGTGATACTGCTGTGGAAGAAGCACACTACGCAGTCACATGCACAGAATCCCATGGAGGAAAAAAAAACCAAACACCCTAAAAAAACCCAAACCCAAAACCAACAACAAACAAACATGTTTTTGACAATATTTGTGGATCTGCCAATAAAAAAACCAAACAAAGTACAGTTCAAAGAACTGAGGGCTTTCAGTTCTGTTACTTCATAGGCAATGCTGCTATAACTTTTCTTCTGGAAATTTCCACATATACTCTTTCCTCTGCTTTCGAAAGCATATCATCTAACTGTAAGAAGATATTTGACCAAATTTTCTTCCCTTCTGGCATCACACCAACAACACAGCAACCAGAGCAAGCCACCAGAAAGGGAGGCAAGGGAAGTAAGTAGATTTTATATGGAGACATAGAAAATCATAAGGAAAAAGTACTTTTAGAGATGCACTTAAGATTAAAACTTATAGAGGGCTAAGTCACTGTCCTTGGAAAAAAAAAACCATAATGCATTTCCTCTTCCTCCCAAGTTTATAGAAAAGTTTGAGAGTTCTGGTCTTTCCAATCCTCTACCTAGAGACTGATGTCCTATATTTACTGAGGTTATTTTACACAAAATTAATTTTGTTTTTAAAAATATATGCACAGACACTATAGCTTCAGTACTGGTGGAGTAGAAAAGCCTCTCTTTTTCTTAACATTTTTAGTAGCACTCTACATTTTTCTCCTTAAAGGCAAAGCATCAGTATATGCTTTTATTTCTTGCCCATCTGTTTCCCTAGGGTTTCTGCAAGAAGACAGACATTGTACTTCTGCAGTAACCTTTCAAGATGTAATCACACAGAAGCCAACATGATACACCTGGACAAAGTAATCAGAGAACAAAGAGCAGACTTTTTTCCATAGTGAAAAAAAAAAAAGTGGTATGACCATCATCATTTTAGTCTAAAAAAATAATTCATGGACTATTAGCTGCAACTTTTTTGTATTATGTTACCCTTGCCTCTTTTCCATTCAAAATACAAAAAGGAGCTAGTTAGGCAAGAGAAAAAAAAGTTATCCTCTGTCTATCATACATCATAAAAAGTGCGCTTCTTTAAGTTTGGAGACAGACAGTAAAAACACTTTCATGGCATTATAACTGCAAAATGCATGCTCAACGGTAGATAGAGGGAAGGGGAAGGAAAGGAAAAAACTTCAAAAGACAGTTATTCAGTATTAAGGAATTCAGCCAGAAAGTTATACAAGTCTGCATTTTTAGTAAGACAGCATGTCCGCTCATTGCCCAAGTCCATCGTTTTTTAAATGTCTCTATAGAAGATGCTGCCATTATGCATGTATTTAAGTATAGTTAATGCCTAGCTTTGGCATCTCTTTCACAAGACTATGTGTAGCAGAGATGCTCTCCATGTTCCTACTTATTTCATGAAGAAGATCTGGAACTATGCATAATCTGTGTCCACTTAAATTGATCTACATCAAGTGTCAAGCAATTTAGGAGCATAACTTCATTTTCAAAAGCATCCAAATGCCTTAGAAGGCTGATTTTTCATTTTAAAAAAGAAGATAAGTGACTCATTCAGTGGCTTTAAATAATTATTCAGCACTTTAAGTAATATCTGCTTTTAATGACAAAAGCATCTTTTGTGAGTTTTTCTAAACAGATTAGACTCCCATAGTTCCACAATTTCAATCCTCCCTGTTTCCCCATATTCTCTGGTACAGTTCTACTTTCAATGTATTTCAAGCTGAGTAGAAACAAAGCTTAAAATAGAAGGTTTTCAAAAGATGTAAAACTGAGAACAAGAGCTCTGCAAATGCCATCATTCAGCTTTTAAATGTAGTCACTGTTGCTGCTTGCACTCCATTTTTTTTGGCAGCATTCTTAAATATAAACAGGTAGAGATTCCAAATGAATCTGTTGTGGTGTAGACAAGAAGAAATGCATACAACTGTATTGGTCAGAATTGTGATGTTAGTAAAGCTACATTATCACACGATTCAATTTAGGATAAGATCCTTCGGACAACATGAAGGACAAGGGTACTTCCAAGTCACAGCACAAGTCTGACTTGCTATTAAAAGCTAATTTTCAGTATAGGAGAGATGCTTTTTATAATTACAATTACATATGAAAACCTGTCTTTCAAGTTTCCTTGACATCATTGAAACTAGTGTTGCTTTGTTCCTTTTTTTTTTTCCTCTGTGACAGAGCAAACAGCATTTCCCACATACTCAAATAACATAGACTTCAGAAAAAAATCTGGATTTTGTTGTTTGGTTTTTTTAATACTTCAAGAAGTATTTTGGTCCTTTGCATGCAAAACTCAGAAGTGAGAAGAGCTGATAAATTATTTACCCATCTGTACCTCAGAGTGCTCAGGTAGTTTCTCCATCCACAGCAGGAAATACAAAGTATGTGGTGGTTACGTATGGTGGAATTTATCAGCCACAAAACTTTTATGAACCATGAAAGTCCAGAAATACATTGTCAACACTCTGCAAGACCATTCTCATAGAAGTTGGTCTAGAGTATTCATGGTCTACATTTGCATATGTTAAAACATTAAAACCCCTGAACATGCAAAAACATGGATAACATTAAAATGCCTAAACATGAAAAAAAAGCCAAGGATAAAGTAAAGAACAACGGCAAAGATATTGCTTACAGCCACTCAGTTACAACAATGCTCATCAGAGTAGGAGAGAGGTACTACAGGCAGAAATTTGGCATCTCGTCAGCAGAATTTTTCCTTTGCAGCTAATCAGGGTCAATTGAAAAGCCTGATACATGAAGTTGTCCACAGCTACCCACAAAATCGGACTTTTTTTCAATTCTCAATTCATTTTTTATTTAAATGTAATATTTAACTGGGTCTTCAGAGATGGCCTAACCAAAAAGCTCCTCACAAATCAACCTGGAATCTTGACTGCTGAAGAGAGTTTCAGGGAACGGACATCATTGCAAACTTTGGAACATTCAACCTTGAGACAGAACCTACTCTTGTTCGACCAGGGAAGACAGAAAAATAATTGAACATGGGACTTACTAAAACTGCATCCCCAAAAATCTGTGCCAAGATGGTTTCCTGCCCAATTTTTATGTTGTTTTGCCATTACTGGGGAAGCTCCATTTTGCTAAACGAAAAGCTATAGAAAAGCAGACAATTTCATTCACATAGTACCACTTCTGCTTTTGTTCCAGTTTTGATATTTCAGTCCAAGAATCACACCAGCAGACTGGAGCCTAAGAAAAGAAAGATAATCTGCATTTATTCTGCTGCTTCACCTCAAACAACTTAAAAAGACACACCCAATTACAACAGAACAGGAGAAGGAAAGGGAGAAAATAATTCTGAGAGAAACAGTAAGAGCAAAGGACTCAGTACTACAGTTCAGTAGCACTTTATTCCAAATAAAAATTATGGGTCACAAAACTAGAATGAAATACAGGACAGGCCCCAGATTTGTTTTGCTTTCAAACCCAAAGTTAAATCTCCATGCTTTTAAAAACTGAATTTTAAATTGAAAAGCAGAATTGGATATTCTCCTCTCCCTTAAAAGCTGAGCGCTACATGTTACTTAAATAATAAACACATTTTACTCATAATTTATGTTCATGCTTCTGTACTCCCAAGATAGCTGTGGGAATTCACAGAAGCAGATGGAAAAAAGGAGTTTAATTTCCTTCCTCAACATTCAATATTTTAACATTTACCTGTAAATTAAAATCTGTTTATAGCAAATACATTGTCACCACTGTCACTTTATGCTAACTACTGTTAAATTACATTATTATGCACAGATTCTGAGGATGCAGAAATGAAATTGATCACTTCTTTATATTAAACATCAGAGTCATTCATTGCATCTCCAGGGTACAACTTGGTAACAATAACTGATCCCAAATTTGTCTCTTTCTTTCGCTATTTCCCTTTATCAGATATAAATATTTAATGCAACAAAACTAGGAAAAACCCATTTCAGAGTTGCAATTAAATTTGAAGTAGATAGGGTTTCAGAAACTGAAGCAAAACAGAAGAAAACATACAAGTGTTAATAAGTTGTTGGAAAGTTACTACACAAGAGAGTAGAACCAAACTTTCTTAATAAAAACAGTCATTATGAGGTAAGAATGAGTCCTGAAATAAAGAATGGATCCAATTTCTTTCATGCAACAACAGGAAAAAAAAAACCAACTTCATTAGCGCTTTGAAAAATACACAACTATTTTTAAAAATCCAGAAACACTGGCGTCTGTAACAAGAAGGTAGAAAAACTTCCCCAGTAGTTTGACATAATCACTGTTTGAGTGGCAAGTAAATAACCTCCCAGGTTTCTGTTGAACTACATCCTCTAAGACTTGTTCCCACTCGCCTTTCACCCCCCAGTAAATCTTTATGAAGATTCTGGCAGTGCATTTTTTAGAAAACAGAATCAGCAGTGCCACCCAGTTACCTCTATGATACACAAACTACAGTAACAACTTTTCCTCTGGAGACCAGAATTCTTTTTGGTACAAGCCGAGTCCAGCAATGCAGCAGTTTCTGCACACACACACATACACATCACCACCACCCTCTGCCCAAAATTTCAGATTAGCATTACACAATTCACCTGCACAGAAGAAACGGATACAGCCCATCCTAGAGGTTCTGTTTTCCGCTCAACACCAGCACAATGTTTTTAATCAGTGCAGGGGGTGGTGGATCCACAGGAGGGGAGGCTTTGTCTGCATGATCCTTACAGTTGCTTGGCAGGGAAAAGTAACTGTCTACGCATATAAAAATCATAGAATCGTAGAATGGTTTAGGTTGGAAAGCATCTTAAAGCCCATTGTTTTCCAACCCCCCTGCCATGGGCAGGGACACCTCCCACTAGACCAGGTTGCTCAAAGCCCCATCCAGCCTGGGCCTGAACACCTCGAGGGATGGGGCATCCACAGCTTCTCTGGGCAACCTGTTCCAGTGCCTCACCACCCTCACAGTAAAGAATTTCTTCCTAATATCTAATCTAAATCTCCCCTCTTTCAGTTTATAACCATTACCCATTGTCCTATCATTCTAGTCCCTCAGAAAGAGTCCCTCCCCACCTCTCCTGTAGGCACCCTTTAGGCACTAGAAGGTTGCTATAAGGTTTCCCCGGAGCCTTCTCTTCTTCAGGCTGAACAACCCCAACTCCCTCAGCCTGTCTTCATAGGAGAGGTGCTCCAGCCCTCTGACCATCTTCATGCCACTCTGCTGGATCTGTTCCAACAGATCCATGTCCTTCGTGTGCCGAGGACTCCAGAGCTGAACATCCTGGTGCACAGGTACAGACAAAAGGGATACAGGGGAAGGTATTCCAGGTTTATAAGTAACCAAGAGGAAAGGGGCTGCCTTTACAGTGAGCCAGAGGAAAAATGCACAGGAAGACCACACAAAGATGAAACTCCAAATAGGAAAAGCAACTCTAGAAGTTACACAAAGTCTTTCACCCACAGAGGAAAAAGTGGAAATCCATGGAAAGCTTTTCCACCCATGGAAAACTTGATGCACTAAGGTTTTGCAGAATTTTCTCAGTCAATTACCCCAATTTCAGTACATGCTAATTAGAACAAGCTCCTTTTCAAGTATTGGTAATCTATATATATATAAACATGACTTATGCCCACATTCCCACTTCTTTTGAATAGAGCATACCAAGTATGCTCTTTTAGAAAAAGCATTTAAGAAAAAAGAAAAAGAAGAAAAAAATAATCACTAAATGCAGTATTTTCTACTCTCGTTGTTATTATTCATGGTAAAGGTATTTCATTTCCCAGAAATAGTAGTTGCATCAAGGAAATCTAGTATCTCAGGCTTTAGCTTGCACTCTTATAGTTCAAATTTTAGACTTAGTCTGTGTTTATGCAAAGTTGTGCCCTTAATATATGTAATTTTAGATTTACTTCACAGACATAAAAATAGCATTAAACTTTTATAGAGAAAAAAAGACAGAAATAAGGTTATAAAAACAAGGACATTAGCTGAAATGAACATGAAATGTCATTGATTGCATCACTTTCAAAATATAATATGCTAACTCATTATCACAGAGTCATGTTTGGTATTCACATTTAAATACACAAATATGCATTCATTCATGTAGAATCAACACAAAAAGTAGTATGTTACACATTCAGAGTTGGAAAAGTTTTGAATCTCCACAGGTCTTTCCTCAGGTCATTACTCTTTTACCACTGGTTGAAAAATTGCTATACAATCAGAAATACAGGAGCACATACATAGCTCTCTAGAAGGAATAAATCTTCATTACATACCTTGTATTAATAAATATCTATCATTGGGGGAAAAAAGAAACTGTTAACAGAAGGACACTACAGGCCAATCAAGGTGTCCTTGGCCGATTTATACAGAGGTATTTCGCATAATTAGGACCATGACAAAGTTTGTGTTCCAAAACATTTTATGTCATCTTAACCTTGCCACAGGCACCAAGGTTGGTGTTAATCACTCCAGTCAAAGTGATTAACTTTGAAAAGCTAAAACCTAAAAAAGGACATTAATGAACTCAACAAGATACCAGAAGTTAATACGTAGGCTCTTTAGCCGAATTCATTACTCAGACACTGCACAATATGTGCTTCAGAGTAACAGCAGTCTCACAGGACACTGCGTTCTGTCCATGATAGAACTGATTCAACCCTGAAACACCCCATGTGAAACAAACTGGTCGACCACAGGAAAATTTGTTTCCCAACAACACCAACAGTTCACAGTGTTAGAGGACACCAGATGAATGAAGGCAAATGGTCTGTTTAAGTGTCTGTTCTCTAGATCAGTGGTCTCCAAACTTTTTGATCATGTACCCCATCGGTAAAAAAATTGGAGCATGCACCCCCAATATATGCACATTTATTTACACACATAAATAGGTACTATAGATATTATATACACACTGTATACAGGTATTACTGTACTTATACATTATGTATGTTTTATAACACATACACTAAATATAAATTAAAAAGGATGAGAGAAAGATGAAATAAATGTTTTTAACTTTTATTTTTACTTATTAACATTACTAAAAATTTCTCTCCCTCAAATTTTTTTTTAAATTTAATTTAGGGAGAGTTACATGATCAAATACACTCCATTATTTTAGACAATCGTAGTTTAGCACTTTGTGATGCAGCAATTCAAAGGGCTGATTAAAAGTTCAGTTCACTTCACTACCAATAATTTAAATTTTTATTGGCCAAATTCTTGTCAGATCTGATTAGGACATCATTGCTCTTACCTCATAATGTGGCTGACAATTACTAGGAGTAGGAGAAGTGTCAGTTCTGCCATTTTCTTGTTGTTCACTTGTCCACACATTATTAGTATTATATTCAATCCACAGTTTCTTTGCAGGCATGTTTTTAAGACACTTGTCCATTTTGTGAGGGTTAGTTTAGTTAAAAGTAGATAATATAATCTTTAAATCCACTTAATCAGACACATATAAAGTGTAATGCATCACAATATGCTTAAACGAACGACTGAAGGCACCACTGCCGACTTCTCCACATTATGGAGCATCCACTCTTCCCTCGGGACACCTTGTGTACCACATCCCACGTCACAATCCAAGATATGGACCAAGTGAGGGATCAATGCCAAGCTGAATATTAAATATTAGTAAAGCCTTGTAGTGTATGAAGGCACAGA
>VXAK01005486.1:145304-226306 GCA_013399435.1 Arenaria interpres | reverse complement strand
AGGAATGCCCTATGGGATATTTAGTGTAGCTGTCGCTTTTTATGTTCTTCTCTGTGGATAAAGAAGACCTGGGGGAGGAGGTGGGATGGGTGGTTTACATCTCCTGCAGCTTGTTATGGCCAGGATTCTGGGGAATCCTTTTTATTCCCCAAATGTAGTTCCCTCTCTGCTCTTCTGTAAGGAGACTTCATGTTGTATCCTGAGGCACATAGGAAAGCAAGGAACCTATTGAGTGAGAGGAAGTAATGTTCTTGTAGTTCATCCCCAAAGGCAGTGTTACAGCAATTAAGAACTGGCTCTAGCGCTTATTTGAAATAAAAATGGTATTGAAATTTTCATACAAATGTTTAACCATTTCTAGTCAAGAAGGTTATTTCAGCACTTTACACCCATTTCTAATGTCTGTAACTTCCTCATAACATCGTTATTATACAACTGGAACAGCACTACAGATTATTAATTAGCCTTTTCTACAGGCAGCCTCTAGACCAAGTGGGATCAGTAGGATTTAAAAACATGCAAGGTAGATTTTCATCAAAAAGCTTCCAGAATGTGCAGTGACAAAACCCCTGGGAGTTGCTGGGAACATTTCTGACTGATGCTTTTGGGTTTCTGCATTTGTTTCCCTCCTGCATATCAACCTTCTGCCTCAGGGACATTATCATCTAGAGCCTGGCTGGCCCTTGGGTTGTGAATCAGTGTTTCAGGGTTTGTTGTACAAGCACTGTGAAATTAGGGCTATACTGTGGCAAGCTAAAAGGAACAATATGACAACTATTAATTAGGCTTTTTAAAAATTTGTGGTCATTCCATAGAGTTGCACGTGGATTCAGCCGATTCCTCTGCTCAGCATAGTTGGGAAGATGAGTTGGTTGGTGGGAGTGCGGGGGTGGGAGTCGAAGGGTAGGAGAAGTTTAATCATCTTTTCCCAAATTTGTTTTCACTAGCCAGAGGATTTTGTAGATAGGAGATGATAAATCCCTAGCAACACAAGCCCCTGACAGATGGTGTTAAATGGTTTTGAGAATATTTCAAAATCTGCCCTACTTTTTATTCCCCAAATGTTGTTCCCTCTCTGCTTTTTTTTTTTATACAGAATTTTCCTACGCTGTCTCCCACATTCTCATTTGTGTTATAATTTATGCTTCCTTATGCTCCAAACCAGAATCCAAATCACCCATTTAAAAGAAGAAACAACCTGCTGAATTTTAAAGCTGGTCCTTTTTCCTCCGTTGGGCTGGGTATCCAATCTGAAATGAAGGAGGGTGTATCAGGCTGATCTGAATTTACTTCCCATGCTCCAGGAAGGATTATCTGGGTACAGCGCCACATGCAAATCAAGAGAGAGCTTGCAACCAGACCAATTCTGCAGAGAAACCAGCCAATTCTCCTTTCACGTGAACTTTGGTGAGTAAAGGCTCTGTATCCCTGAACAAGGAGTGCTTCTTCAATAGCATGCAAGGAAACATAAAAACATGAGGTTAAAGAGTGTGGGAAAAATCAGCTTTTACAGCTTGCTTTGAAAAGGGTGGTGCTTAGAGGTATGGGAAATGTTCTTGTCAACCCCCTAAAGGGAACTTTAATGGGCTCTAGCTTCCTTTCAGATCCAAATGCCACCTTATTCTTGCAGACAGGGCCCTAAATCCAAACTCTGAAATGACTGACGACTTTGAGTTGACAAAAACCCAAACAAAACAAAACAAAAAATGTGTGCATCGTTTTGGGTCGGAATGAAACATCAGGCCAGGACACGTCTTTTTTCCAGAAAAGGATGGTATTCTCTACAGCTTCAACAGTGCTTGTTAGTGACCTAAAGTAAAGGAAGATCAGAGCCTAATTACCGTCCCTCTGCTGGGGGCTCTGTTACCTTCTCCATGGAGATTTGTTCCAATTACAGCTCTCAGGGCAGTTGCCCTTTCTTTACAGATCCTGCAGATGGCAAAGGCAGATCTCACCTTTTGTTCAAGGCTCAACCATGTGCAAATCAAGGAAACCCCACGATGGTAAATACACTTTCAGGGGAAGAAGTCCACAACACCGGAAGATAGAATTGAGTAAGACAAAGTAAACTGATCAAAAAGGGAAGGTCCCATTTCACACACCCAGATTTTTCTCTTTTCCTATCCCTGGTCACGTGTTAATGTTACGTATATTTTACCAACTCATGGGATGATGCTGAGAGCCAGCACAACTCCCTGACCTGGCAGAAAATGAACCTTCCCCTCCACCTCTACTTCCAAAAAAGAGGTAATAGACTATTTTCTATTGGTTCAGCAAGCCAAACAGGACCAGAGCAGTGTGATGAGCAGCAGCACTGATACAAAAGAGGAGAGGCAGAGCAAAAGGAGAAGACAGAAGAAATGCCAGCAGGAAAGAGAAAATGAGAAGAAAGTGTTTGAAAGATCCTGTCTTTTCATGGCAGCTCAGATGTTCCGGTAATCACGCCCCAAATGTGACCATGAAACACATTTCTTTGTTCTTGCTTTTATTTTGTTGTTTACACTGCTCAGTCTGGAAAACAGTTTTCTGCAGTGGTCATCTTGCACTTTTAAGACCTGCCTTGCTCCATATAGGTCTGGAAGCAGCTAAGTTTACTGGCACTTTTGGTGGACTTCAGCCTTTAAGGATGTCATGATATCTTTAAGTCTAAAATAACTGTTCTTCGGGACAAGGACACTGAATATTTATGGTTCTCTGAAGAGAAAATGTTAAAGACCTCACAGCTGACAGCATTTTAATAGGATGCCTGAACTAGATCCCTGCCTATTTTCCAGCAAATGACTGGGAATGCTTGCTAATAGGCAGAAATAAACACATAAACTTGTTTTCTGTGTATGTACGATTGTTATTTAGTAGCTAATTAAAAGCTGCACCCAGTGACCTTTTTCTAGGTAGACCACCCCTGGCCCAGACAGAGATGTAGTTATGTCCCACTGGAGATACCTGCCCTATTGTCTGTACAGGGAGCCAGGGCTGGCAGTGTTGATGAGCAGACCTTGTGCCTTGAAGGCTCTTTAGTTCAGCTAAAGAGCTGAAAAAGTCTATGTGAATACATGCCACACTTCACAGGAGACTCCCAGCTCACCCCAGGGGAGGTTTAGATCGTATGTTAGGAAAATTTCTTCACCAAAAGGGTTGTCAAGCATTGGAACAGGCTGCCCAGGGAAGTGATTGAGTCACAATCCCTGCAGGTTTTAGAGAACAGGTAGACATTGTGCCGAGGGACATGGTTTAGTGGTGGTTTTGTCAGTGTTAGGTTAATGGTGGGACCCAATGATCTTAAAGGTCCCTTCAAACCTAGAAGATTCTATGATTCTATGATCCTGCCGGGTTGGTGGTACCCTACTCCTTTGTGTCCATACATCTTCCATGCTGCAAAGCCACCCAGACCTCAAAAGTTGACTGCAAGTACCCAGCCCCAAAGACCTTCTGCTTCCACTGGGATGAAGGTTTATTCAGTTTTGTGGCTTTGCAGCTGCAGCCCCAATATCTTTCCCTGCCCAGCAGTCACCTTTATGGGGCTACCAGGTTTGCTTTGCCTACCTGGGCATCATTGCTTTTACTGGTGCAGCCTCCTGTAGGTAGAACCACTATGGAGAGCAAAGGCGGCTCAGTATGCATGGAGATCATGTTATGGAGTTACTTGGGCAACACTGGAGAGGGTCTAGAGTGGCCACTGCATTACAGCAATCATGTTATTCAAGGGCCACAAGAACTCCACAAGGAATGAAGGTTCATGGAGGACATGCTAGAAACTGATTTATCCTGATTTTGATGCACAGGATGTTGTAAGTGATGTGAAATAAAGAAAAAGTTCACTCTCAGGAGCAGGGACATGAAAGAAACCACTGTGTTGTAACTTGCATTGCGATATTAGAGTCAGTGAAAGCCTTTTCTGTAGTTCCCAAACACTGGAACATCATTTGCAGAAAACAGCAGTTTTCAAGTTTCCAAGTGCCAAACATACATTACTTTTTTTTTTTCTTCCCCTGTGTAAGGAATGATGTTCCCTCCATTGGGCAAATTTTCTATGTGGAACAGAGATAACAAAAAGCAAGCAATGAACTAACCAAACACACAAAAATCCTAGTAGAGCTAGGTATGCCCACTCTGAAATTCACCTATCAAGTGAACAGAGACCAAAAAGCCATAACAGAAAATTAAATAATGGGAGATCCTGGAGGGAGAAAAACAGATTTCTGATCCCTAATTCTGAGGTGGTTTGTAAAGAAGAGAAATTCCTTTCTACTCCAGCCCTTCTGGTGTTTTATAAAGACAGTGAAAATCACTGAGTTGGTCTTGTTTTAAATGCCAGTCGCAGACTCATGGCAAATATGTAACAAAAAAACTTACCTTCTGGAATTCTTTTAAAGCAAAAAAAACCAAACCTATCCCCCAGACTCCAAGACAATTTTTTAAATTAAATTAGGCCAAGCTCTGTTGAAGGTGATAGCGACAGCAGTGCCAGTATAGCCCTGTCTGGCTTTAGTATTACCCTGGCCTTCCCATAGTGAGATAATGCTGTTACCAGCCTAACTCAGTCTATGCTACAGGACATAGACTGTCAAAGGCTTCTATTTGCTGAATTTTGGGGTCTAAGCAAGTTTGAAAATATTACCCGGAGCAGCTCAGCTTGAATCATCCAGGTCCTTGAAGCCTTTGAAAAGAATTAAGTTTCCTATTTCTGGCAAGGAAGAGGACAACCCATTTTAGAGTACAGTAGTCTGAATAGAAAACTACAATGGAAGTCACAGCAGAAATGGAGCACAGGTATGTTTTGTCTGGCAATAAAAGAATGGTTTCTATGCTCTCAAACACTAACATTTCAAAGCAGTCTTCAATTTTGGTTTAAAGAGAGAACTGGATACATTGTGTAGACATGGGACATGGTGTAGGGGATGACTTTGTAGAGTAGGGTAGTTGGTTGGACTCGATGATCCCAAGGGTCTCTTCCAACCTAGACAATTCTATGATTCTATGATTCTATGATTTATGGAAGGATTATAATTTCTGAGATGTATTTTCCTGCTTTGTTTTCCTACTATTTCTAAGACCCACTATGTCCTAGCCAGCTTCGTGTCCTCGTGCCTGCACCACTGCCGAGAGGTGCTTCAGTCCTCCCATCACTCCATGGAGGTCAGTCTGTTCCTGTGTAGAGTTCACAGATAGCTCAAGGCTAAGTAAGTCCTGATGTTAATTTTGTATGTAAGCTTGAACAAGTAATTACAGAAGGAGGACATAGAAAGAATCTATTAGGTGACCTCCCCACTGCATGGAATCAGGGTCAGTGCAAAGATCTTTGGGACACCATGAGAAAGTAATTTCATCTCTGCTTTGCTGTTTCTGCAGAAGTGCCTGGTACAGCTACATCCCGCTTAACCCAGGTGCTCAGCTGGGTTAGGCATGGCCACCTTACTCTCTTTCGTCTCTAGGACCAGCTGCCAGGCAGTCAATAGAGACAATTTTGATGCCCTCGCAAAAGGGCAGATGAAGCCCAAGAATGTCATTACCTTACCAGAAAGCTGTGTTTCTGAGAAAACAAACTACGAGAACGTACGGTATCGAGAGGAGGAAGAAAAAAATATATGCGCCTGTTTACAAGAGCTTGGTGAGTCACATCATCTCAATAGCTCAGAGATAGACATACCCAAGCACTTAGAGAAATGCCAGACATTGTGTTTGAACAAAAGGTTACTCAGTAACATAACCTGAAGCTTTTGCTGCTAATGAAGCATTAACTTCCATCTCAAGATGGGACTGTAAGGAATTTAGGACTTTTTATATTTCAATTCATGATTGATTGAGTGATATAAAAACAACAATATACTGTACCTCCCTCATCTGAGACAGAGGACTTAGCGCTTTTTGTCCTTTTTACCTAGAATTTCCAATTGACAGAAAAAATTAAAATAAGTCTTGTTTTTCCTTTGTTTTTTTTCATTGTGAGATGAGGCAGTTAGCAAAGAGTGACAGCATGAGATGCGGGTTGTACTGAGCAAAAATGTTACCCGGCCTGTCTCACACCTGTGAAGAAGTAAGGACATTGGCAAATTTACACCTGCATTTCGCACGGATAAGAATTTTTTTTTCTAAATGGCACACTGAAAAATGTATACAGAATAGAAACAGGTGCTTTCCAGAAGACCTTCCACTGAAAGTCATTACTTCAGACCAGACTGTGGTCCACAAGACCATCCTTTACGATCTGAAGCTGTTATGCAAAATCAAATTTAGCACAGCAATTTACAGACTCGACAGTTCTAATATGCATGAGCCACAGGGAATTTGAGAGATGGCAGTGATCTGTGGTTGCTCAGAGGTTTGGGAACCACTGACACAGGTAATGCATCCACTTCATCCAGGCCCTCTTCCAAAGACACTGGTAGTCAGCAAGGAGGTAACAATGTGAAAGACTTTTGGTCAGAAGTGAAAATAAGAAGTAGGTAACAAAAGTTGTCTCTGCACTGATATGACTTTTAGATGACTGAACGCCAGCTGCAGGCTCCAACTGCTTCTATCCCTGCAGAGTTACATAGACAAGTCTTCCTGGGGGCCTCCTGCAGCAAGAAGAGATCAGATCCTAACCCAAACCCCCCAGGGTGGCATCACTGCTTGATGAGAGCTCATATTGCTGAGATATAGAGTTTTCAGGGAAAATATATCTTCTTTAGCACCTTTTCACTGAAGATGAGTATGTTGGCAGAAGAGAAAATGAAGCAGTAGTTTTGAAGGGGAGATATTAACCACAAACACTTCCGAGAGGGTAAGGATGGAGGAATCAGAGGAAAGAAATGAGTTAGAGCAAGAAGTCAGCTGGCCAGGTCAGGAGGGTTAATGAGATCTGGAGTAAGGCAAGCTCTCTACACATGGACATAGTTGTGTCAGGGATTTGACTATCAACCTACTCAAAAGGAGGCCACCAGGCTCATGAAACCAGTGTGCTCTGCAGTTCCAGTTTCACACCAGCCTAACCCAGTCTAATCACCGGTGGCTGTAGTCTTTCCCCCTCCCTTTCCTCCTCCGGCTGCCTGTTCCCATCCATTCCCTTTGTGCCAACCCCAGAGTTCACCAGACCCCTTTGCTCCTCTGAGTGTATTAGTCCAGGAGGAAATCTAGTGTCACAGAAAAAAGGGAATTGTTTTTGGGTCATGAGGTTGTCATATGGTCATCCTAGTCTGGTAATCCATGCTGAAGCTGAGAGGGTTGTAGTGTTGCATGACCTTCCCATTCCCAGTGCTGCTCTCTCCCTTAGGTGGACACTTCTGCTTCTGCAAGCACACTAGTTATATCTATACTTGCCAGAAAATTGGGGTAGAGCACAGGGTTTGAGCCCCATCTTGTGATAACCTATGCTTTTTATTTGTTAGCGTATTGGACATCATTTCAGCTTCTTATGGAACATGTCCAGGGCCATAGAAAGCTCCTGGGACACAATTTGGTTGAGGTGTGTGTTAGGAAGAAGCAGAGTTTAGTCCAGTTTGAACTGTTCTGTGCTGCCTCCTCTCATGGAACAGTCCCCAGCTCATTTTATTTACTGTCACAGACCTGATCCAGACAAAAGCTGGTGGCACTGTGCAAATTCCAGCACAAGAGAAGAAGCTGGTGTTTCATTTTGGGTAACACCTCCTCTAGGCTGGACCAAGTAATCCTAGGCCAAGTAATGGGAATAGCAAAGACCCATGTCATAAAACACCAGGAAAGCAAGATATGCTATGGACATGTGTAGTGAAAGAAAGCTCTGAATATTTCAGTGGTTTCTTTGCAGGACTTCAGTTTTGGCAAGAATTTACTAAGTGAAGAAGTTTTTAATTTCTTTTAGAGAAGGGAACAAATTTAATTCTGTTGCTGAGGAGGAAATACTCATTTAGACAAATACGGTTTAAAACAGAAATCTCTCCCTGATTTAAAGGTCACTCTCACACTCATAATGTAAGAAAACTTTCACAAGTGAAAGGGAAACTACCTACATTACAGTAATGGTTTTCCGGGTCCTTTTGAAATTGCAAAGAAACTGTCAGAGTTTCTGCATGAGGTCAAGTCAGAGGGGCAAAGAAGCAGCCACATTACACATTTTAAATGTGCAAAAGCCAACGAAGGTCAGCAGTTCAGCGGTTTTCTCTTAGGTGTCAGTGTGTGAAAGACACCTAATTTGAACAACTCGGAATCATAAAAGTGCAGAGATGCTGTTTCACCTGGCCCTAGGATTGCAACCAAGGTGGGACAGCATGGAAAGCAGGGTGAGGACTGCAAGGTTAGGGAAGGTCCAGGGTAAAAGAAGCTCTTCTTCAAGGAGCTGAAGGGTGGGAGTTATTTCCAGCTTTGTTCATGGACAAGTACCCCCAAGTCTTGGATCTATAAGGAAGAATGGGCCAATTTCTCAGCATTAGGAGTGTTTGGCTAGCTATTTAGTTGACTAGCTGTTTTTTTTTAATCTAGATGTGAGTCTTTATTGCAGGGAGCAGCAGCTGCCATATTTGGGTTGGCACTACTGCATCTACAAGACACCCATTCCACCTCTCAGAGAAGAAAGTCTCCAGACTTTGTAAGTGACCTATTCCTCTCCTAAGCTAAAGGGAGTTTGGATGACTATACACACGTAGATGCCCAGGTTAGTTGAGTTAGATGTCCAAAGTTAGATGGGTCTCAGCCCTAGGAGATAATGTATTGCAAGTGGAAGCACTTTTGCTATGCCCAGCCAGGGAAACACGACAGGAATGCTGAGGTGATGACAGTACAGTGAGTTCTGGATCAGGAATGGTGTTTCCATGGTGCAGTAACAAAAATAGTAATTTGAACAGGAGATAAGTGCTATAAAGCCTTCAAAAAGAGTAATCTTTAGAGCCTGATTGAGCCTAAGAGCTTAAAAACTGCTCTCATGAATCAGGCCAGGTCCATGAGCTCCGTGTTATGTCAGGATTTTTTCCTTGAGTTGAATTACTATGATCCTCTTCAAATCCCTGAGGAGTCAAGTGTTTTCTTTGGTAGTTTATGTAGAGACAGACATTAGACTCTGGCTGTTCTTTAACAATGATAATGACAGTCACTTAAGGCAAATCTTTAGATTCGATAAAGACCACAGATGGTCTTTATTTTAGCTAATAGATGAAACTTGCAAATATTCAAGCATTGAAAGACCCGAGCCGGTAATTTCACAGACTCCCATTGCCTGAAGTCCACAGCTTTGGTCTGAGTAAAGACAGTTTGGTTGAATAATTAGACTTCCTTCAGATTTTCTATATCTCATTTAAAAGTTTTGAAATATAGGTGGAGTCTGTGTAGATCTTCCTTCACATCCATTCTGTGTCAAGGTAACACCTTTAAATGTAGTGGAGGTACTCATGATTACTGTTGAGAAGTTGAGTGGTTTTGTTCACTTTAACTGGTTGCTGTGATGTGCTGGGCATTGGGAGGTGCCATTTCTCTAGATATGACCTACATTTTGATGAGAGTTATGAAAGTTATAATAAATATCAAGTCTTTATTATCAGTTAGAGGCAGGGTGTGTAATGGTGACTTAGTGAAATTCTGTTTATGGTGTCCACTGAGTAGTCTTCCATGGTTTCTTCTCCAGGCTGTTCAGGTGAAAGAGAGATGGATATAGACAGAGGGAAAGAAAAACAAGCATTTTGTGCTGTTCTATTAAAGGAGGCACAGCTACATCAAAGCTTTCACTCAAACCATCAGATCATTATTTCAGAATCTAATCATTGGCTACCAAAACAAAGTGCTAAGTACCTGAGCACCTGGCACTGAGTACTTGGAATAGCAGCCAGGAGGACAATAAACCTGGAAGCAAGCAAGCCTTGAAAGTCAGCCTTGAGGCTCTTACATCCCAGACACCACAAGAATCTCTGATGCGTAAATTAAGAGCCTGTGGAGGGGGGGAGGCAAGGAGTCCGATCTGCTCTTCAGACAGATGCACAAGCTGAGAAGCATAAAAATAACACTGAAAGTGTCTCTCTCGGCAAGCAGTGCCACTTGTAGAGGGCAAACAGCAGTGCTGCTTCCTGAGAAGAGTGCCAGGTGTGAGCTTGTAACTTATAAATTCTTAAAATTATCCTCATCAAGGATGTTCTTCCAATTTATTTTTGAACCTTTCTTATACCATGTTGTTGGAAAGAACTGTTAAGAAGCGGCCAGAAGTGAACACAGTGGGTGCTGAAGGGCTCCTACCTTGTTCCAGTCTAGTGATTCTGACCAGGCCACATCAAAAGAAATGACTCATTTTGAGTTATGGCCTCGGGGAACTTTGCCAGCTGATTTACCCTGAGGTCTCATAGGAACAGGGAAGTCTCCATCACTCAGGCTTTAGCTTCAGATGACCCCTCAAAAGACCACAAGACTGGTAGAGCTGCATGACTGAGGTATTCCACACCAGGGAGTCTTTTTTCCATACAACCTTGATGTTTTCAAGCTTCCTGGTGGTACAAAACTATTCTTTCTTATCCTCTCTGTCCTGCAGAATTACAGAGGCTCTCTGGGAGAACAGTTCAACTATGTACCAAAAAGCGCTGACATCATTTTTTGGCCTCTTAGCAGCCTAATTCAAATTTTGGGCTGAGTTCTGCCATGTTTATAATGGAGATGAAGTAAGTAAGGGTCAGAAAGCAGTAAAATTTCTGCAGTGATAATTCTTCAGAGTACGCAGGGGTGCCCTACCTGTCTATGGATGCTCTTAAATTGGATGATATTGCTCATGGATCTCGTCAAACTCTGCAAAACTACTGGTGTGACTGTGAAACCCTTTCCAGTGAGCAGTGCTCAGGTTCATGCTTAACGTACCCTACCTGTTACCTCTCCTTATCGTGAGTGAGTGTTCACAATGTGCAGCAGCAAAGGACTCATTTTGTCAATGACCTACAACCTCTAAAGCAAGCGTTACCCAGAACAGAGCTTTTCACATTGTCAATTATAAAAGGCATTACAAACTGAGAGCTAATGCCGCCCAGTAGAGGGGACATTGTCATGCACAGGAGTCCCTCCCTAGCTCTAAATCATCCTGCTGAGATACAGGGATCCAATCGAAAATCCTGTTAGCTCAGGAGAAATCAATGCCTAGTGTTTCTATACCTTTAAATTATACATAGCCATGCAGACACACACCTTAAAATTGTTTTTATGTATGTTTAGATATATGTCCATCTAGTTACACAGACATATGTAAAATATGCATGAATGTATGTGTCACACAGGGTCATTAAATCACCTGCATTTGAGACTTGTAGAAATAGATATATGTATATATGTCTCTCTTTCTGTCTATAAATATATATATACATCTAACTTGTAGGCAATCTTCTGGAACAGGAAAGACATGGATCTGTGGGAACGAGTCCAGAGGAGGTCACAAAGGTGCTCTGAGGGCTGGAGCACCTCTGCTGAGAGGACAGGCTGAGAGAGTTGGGGTTGCTCAGCCTGGAGAAGAGAAGACTCTGGGAACACATTGTAGTGGCCTTCCAGTACATAAAGGGGCCTACAGGAAAGAGGGGGACAAACTCTTTAGCAGGGCCTGTTATGATAGGACAAGGGGTAATGGTTTTAAACTAAAAGAGGGAAGATTTAGACTAGGTATAAAGAATAAAAATTTTACAATGAGGGTTGTGAGATGCTGGCCAGGTTCCCCAGAGAGGTGGCAGATGCCCCATCCCTGGAAACATTCAAGGCCAGGTTGATGGGGCTTTGAGCAACCTGATCTAGCTGAAGATGCCCCTGCTCTTTGCAGGACAGTTAGTCTGGGTAGCCTTTAAACCTTCCTTCCAATCCAAACTATTTTATAATTCTAGAAATTGGGACTTGATTCTTCTGCTTCAAAGTTTCATACTGTTGATTTCTTCTAAGTTTTTTTACATGGGAGAGGTTGAGGGGACATTTGAGCGTCTCTTGCAGTTGCCCAAATTTTAGGCCTGTACTCTGATGGCATAGGAAAGTTTGCCAACCCATCTAGCTTCCCACAGGAAGCACCAGGGAGTGGAAACTCTTGATCACTGGGGGCAAAACTAGTGGATTTGACACCAAAGGAGATTGCACTGGGTATTTGCTTAGTGTGTAGTTTCTGAGCTAGCCCAATTAAAGATTTTGTTAGCACAAATGACATTGTATTGAGTTGATATCTGTAGAGAAGTGTCTCTGAATTTGAATTCAATGGAGAAAAATATACTCTCCTTATTCAGTTCTCTCCTCCAAAAGTTGCATGGCATGAGACTTTTCTAAAAGAATTTCTAATGAGATTTGTTTCCTCTAGAAAGTTCATCTATTAGATAAAGGAAAATAGTTCCTAGTTTCTAGTGCTCCCCAAGGTGAGGCTGACACAACAAGGTTCTGCAAGCCTAACTACAGATGTGGCGTATCCACCTGATGTCACTATGTCAGAAATAAGAGTTTCTTTCTGGTTGAAAACTTCTGTTGACACAAGCTTCTCTCTCAGGAGACTCTTCTGACAAGACACCCATTCTGAAATATGTATCCAAAAGCACAGCTTCACCACCCAATTTAGCTAAACCATTAGTCCATGTGCAAAATTCTCTTTGACTGAAACAGAGGAAATTTTCCCTTTTTTATATAATTCTAAAGTTAAAGCCAGTTAATCCCAGGGAATTTGATACATAGACAGCAGAATTACACCACTACTATGACAACAATCAATTTTCTCATGTAAAAAAACCCTGATAAATTTGTTTTTGATATTTTGGTGCAGGAAAGCATCCTGAAAACAGAAAGCATTTCAATTTTTTTAAAAATGCAGAAACTCCCAGGAAACAGTTACTCAAATCCGTGATAATTTCACTATCCTTGGGCACTCAGGGGTTGATATATCAAAACAATTGTCTGTGCTTTATCCTTTTAATCAATGGATTTTTCTCTATGGTCCATGGGCTTATTCTGATGTGTCAACAATATAAAAAGACCTCTGAAAGATGATTCAGAAAACCAGTCTTAGAGTTAGATGGCCAGAATTTAGTTTAGACAGGGCTCTTCCAGTAATAAATTTTAGGAGTCTATAAACAAAATTAAAAAAAAAAAAGATAAAAACTCTGCAAATTAGGCACTAGACCGAGACTGAGTTTTCTCTGAGCTCAGCAATATCAAACCTACTCACTTCTGATCACTTCATAAAATCTCCAATATATATTTAGGTACAATAAAGAAAGAAGGGAATTTTAATGGCCGTAAGGATCCACTGTGATCCAGCACAGTGAAGTAAATGGAGCTGGCTTCCACCAAGGCAAACAGAGCTAATGGCGGGGGCAAAGGAAGTTGTCTGAAGTGGAGCATTTAATATGCTTTTGATAAGATGATTTCATGTGTCTTTCTCTGGACCAGAAGCACACTGCCCAGGTTCTTGAGCAATTTCATCATAGTATCAGCAAAAAAAAACAGTCCCTGAGAGCCACCCTTGGAATTTGTGCTCAGACACCTGCAGCAATTTGTGAAGTATCCAAGAAATCGCCACATTTTGAAGACTTCCATATCCATCTATTAATACAGAAGACCTTGTAGAAATGTGGATATCTACAGAGAACATGGAGAGAGGACGTTACTGTGGCTGTGATTACATCCCTTACTTACATGAGGGCTTCTGTGGTGCTTATGTCTCTTTTATGTGTTGTACTGCATGTTTCAAGGTCTGGAGAGGAGAACCATGTCCTACCCAGCAGAGCATAGGAATGGAAATTAAAGATTTACGTGATTTTCTTCCTTCCAGGTTGTCATCGATTAACATAGCTAAGCAAAGATAACTGAAATTAAACCACCTGGCCTCAGCAGGAAACCTTCAGCTGCTACATCAGCCCTAAATAAGAGCTTAAATGCTTTTCTTTCCCCTCCTGACTTAATTATATCAGTCTCATAATCAATACTACCCTTCTCACCCACCTGCCACCCTGCCCAGGAGGTAAGAGCAGTAACACATCTCAGCACCTTGCGACCTAGACCTACTAATGCTAAGACTAAGCGTGCACCTTTTACAATCCCCCACCTGGACTAATTAACACCGATTTAATATCGAAACACCAGGTCTAAAGTTTTAAGCTTCTCCTGCCGAAGGTAAAGAGAATGGCTCCCTCAAGAAGAAGACATTAGCTGCCTTGCAAGCCTCAGGAAGTTATCTGGATTTTGACAGCAGGTATATCCCATGTGTGTGTTACACGGAGCAAACTCTGGCTCCAGCCTAAGTCAGCAAGTGATTTTTAAATCTGTCAAAGATAAAAGGAGGAAGGTTTTTTCCCTACAAAGTTGACCTCATGTGTTGCCCAACCCACTTAAAGCATATTCTGGGAAAGACTGAGCTAGGACCTTCACAGATATGGGCCAAGTAGATAACTTGGGTTTGACCTGAAACATCAAAGTTCCTTGATGCCTTCATTCAAATGATAAATTCATCATGTTGGTACGCCCAGGATGAGATTAGTATTACTGTCTGCAAACCTCAGTATGACTGGAAGATGCTTGCTGAGCCAAACCCTGGAATTTGGGATGCTCCATTGATTCACTGTATTTTAAGAACATAGTATGATTGGGGAGAGGAAAATGTTAGCTGTCCTGAATTGATTTTGCAGTAGCTGATGATTGACATGTCACTTGTCTGCACAAACACGGGGGACCATATTAGCAGTTTTGCTGGATGAACTGAAGGCACCAGACTTCAGCTTGACCTCTGGCAAAGCCTGAAGCTATGGGAGGTCTCCAACGCACCAACCTGTAGAGGTGGATGTGTCAGTCGGGTGTTTTGCCTGCAATATGGAGAGAAGGCATATCCACACAGGCCTTAACCCAGCTATTTCAGGTACCAGTCACAGTGAAATCACCACAGCAAAAGTGCTAAGGTCAGTGGCTACATGCCTACCTAAGACCCTGGGTAGCCCAGGTGACCACTGTGGCTTCAGGACTTCTTTGATACTGTTGCCCAAGCTAAGAGATTATCATAAGCTCCTTCTCACACTTACAGCACTTGCATTACATCCCCATTACACAGTAAACGGATAATTTAGAATCACAGAATCATAGAATGGTTAGAATCGGAAGGGACCTTAAAGACCATTTTGTTTCAATCTGCTGCCATGGGCAGGGACACCTCCCACCAGACCAGGTTGCTCAAAGCCCCATCCAGCCTGGCCTTGAACCCCTCCAGGGATGGGGCATCCACAGCTTCTCTGAGCAACCTGGTCCAGTGTCTCACCACCCTCAGGGTCAATAATTTCTTCCTAGTATCTAATCTAAATCTACCAGAAAGACCTCAGGAGCATACATCAGAAGAGCAGCAGGGACCTCAAAATTTAGTCCATTTACACACCTTTTTTCAATACTGAGCAAAATGTCTCACCTCATGTTTGGGGATGAGCTAAACCAAAACCCATTACTGACAGATGTTTGACTAAACTAAAATCTGTAGTGACAGATCCCACTCCCTCTCAGTTTGTTCCAGTGCTCACTAGCAGAGTGTTTTTTATGAAGTCTCTCCTAGTTCATCCTTGCTGCAATTAAGGTAGCGGTTTCTTGTGCTCAACTGATTCCCTACTTTTTCAGAGCTACCTACTGTGACTCCTACCAGATAATGTCATAACTCTGCTTGGACTTCTGGAATCCTCTTCAGTGCTCCAGAACTAACAATTCTTGATGTTCTAAAACTAGTGTTTCTCACTATGTCGGTGACCCTCTGGCTGCTGAGTATCACAGAATCACAGAATGATATGGGGTTGGAAGGGACCTCTGGAGATCATGTAGTCCAACCCCCCTGCCAAAGCAGGTCCACCCAGAGCAGGTTGCACAGGAACGTGTCCAGGCAGGTTTTGAATGTCTTCAGAGAAGGAGACTCCACCACCTCTCTGGGCGGCCTGTTGCAAGGCTCTGCCACTCTCAAAGAAAAGAAGCTCCCCGTCATGTTTAGATGGAACTTCCCATGTTCAAATTAGTGCCTGTTACATCTTGTCCCGTCACTGGGCACCACTGAAAAAGGACTGGCGCCATCCTCCTGACACCCACCCTCAAAGTATTTATAGGCATTGATCAGATCCCCACTCAGTCTTCTCCAGACTAAAAAGACCCAAGTTCCTCAGCCTTTCCTCGTAAGAAAGATGTTCTAGGCCCCTAATCATCTTTGTAGCCCTCTGCTGTTCCCTCTCCCACAGTTGCCTGTCCTTTTTGAACTGGGGAGCCCAGAACTGGACACAGTGCTCCAGATGGGGCGGCACCAGGGCAGAGTAGAGGGGGAGAATAAGTTTTCCACCCAGTAGTTGATGTACATCACTCCTCTGATGCATTGATTTTTTTGTGTTTGCTTTGCCTCACCCTTCCTAAAACACAAAGAATACATGTTCTGCTAATTGCTTGTTTATTATTTAATGGCTATTTGATATCAGAGCAGTGATGTCCTCTCCCTGTTTCTGGTTATGTTGGGTCATGTATTCAACCTGTTTCCATCATCTGGTGGTTTGAATAATCCTTCAAGTGTGAAACAGGGGTAGTAACCAGAGTAACTATAGTAACTACGCTTCTCTCATGCAACAGAGAAATGTCTCTGAACAATCATCTGTAGAAATGAACAAAAAAAACATCCAGGGGATAACTATTGCATCTGATCTTCATAGCTAGCCATCTTGAACAGCTTGTTAAAAAAAAAAAAAGAAAAAGAAAAAGAGTTAAGCTACATAACAAAGATTTGGAAGATGAATGATCCTGGGAGTTTATCATCCAGATGCTGCAAGTTTGTGGGCAGAGAAGCTGACAGGAAGGTCTGTCTGAAGCTCAATGAAACACAGTTCAGGAAAAAGCAGAGAATACCAATATGAGCATTTTTGGTATTTTCTTTGTACTTTATGATGATTCTTTATTATGGTGAATTTTTTTTGTATCCTATGTTTTACTCATCTAGCACTGATGCTGCTTGGTGTAGTAAGAAATGAATATATAATGTCAGGAAACTCTTCCCATCAAGCAATATATAGAAAGCAGAGAAAAGGCAAACCAGGAAATTCAAAATACTATACCCTGTAGGGATGGTAAATGCAGTCTTTATTTTGCAGAGATTTATTATGCAGTCTAAGTGAATATATCTTTTCCTACAATTCAAAAGATACAAAAAATATTTATGTTTACTCCCTGAACCACACTCTCCACTGGTGGAAGACTCCTTTTCAGGGGCACCAGTTTACTCTGGCTGAACCTCTTGACTTCAAAGTGGAATATATAAGTATTCAATGAGAATAAGATCTCCAATATTTAGCACTGAAATAGGAATAACAGACTGGCCATTTTGGCAAATCCAGGAAACCTGCAGTTCCTTGAAAGTTCATCCTCAGCTCATCTCAGGCTGGAAGTTGTTGGCCATGACACATGTCGTTACGTTCACTAAGGCTGCCTTAGTTTTTTTGGCACTCAATAATTAGTTATCTGCTATTTCTAGCTATTTATAGACATTGTAAATGCCTGTTTTATTGGATATGTGTGCTTTTTAAATGATGCACCAGCAGCTGCTTCAGTTACTTAGGATTTTATGTCTTTATATCATACTAAGATCAGTGTCTCACATCACACAAAGGGATAAAAGGATGGAGCAGACCAAGATCAACCCATGAAAAGACAGATTTTCCAGTGGTACGGATGGCAGTTTTGTGGTGTCTCCTGATGGGAAATATGGCCAGTGGTGTGAGGAGGAATCCCAGCCTTTCTTTGGGTTGCTCGGCAACAGTTCAAAACCAAAGGGCAGCACCCAGAAAGGGATTTTCAAGGTGCTATGCCAAGGCTGAGCAGTGCTTGAGGAAGACATGCTCCTTGCTGAAGGGATAAATTGATCGGAGAGATATGGAAGGATGCTGCCAGGAGAAGGGACTGCATCTCTGTCAGCTTTAATTTACATGCTGGACTTGATAAATTCTTTGAAACTACACCTTATGTTGCTAGAAAATAAATTGGGCCAGGGGCAGTTTTTGGCACTCGGGGAAATGACAGTGCACCTGAACTCTCTTCTTCTGCACCCCAGATAGATTGACCTCTTCTCTGCTGTATCTGCACATTCCTCAGCATCATCTGAGACCTGGAACAGGAGCAGGACAATACTAGAGCGTCCAAATAACCACTCAGCCTGGCCTGAGTAACATCCCAGCCCCTTTTAGTTTACTAGCCAAGACGTAGCCTGAGAGACGCAGCACTGGGAAGGTAATGGATGCTGAGCCATGACTTGTAATCCTTTTCATACCTTCTCCCAAGACACTGCTTACACATGCCTGTGCAATCACAGCCTCCCTTTTCCCCCTGGATTTTCTGTGCAAGCCCTAAGGTCTGGCTGAGGTCTTTCCTTTGCCCTCTGCAGCTACAAGTTTTGACATTATTCTCTACAGTAGCAGGATTGTGTATCCTGGACAAAACAAGGAAGAGCTATCTGGCTTTGCTGAGATTTATTTAAAATAATGAGCCTGGCCACAAAAGTTAAAGAGTGTACAGCAGCTTCCTTCATCCCAAACATCGCTGCTGTCTCTGGTCCAGCTCCAACAGGGATGGCTGAGCGCCAAGAACATGGAAAAATGGGTATTAGCATTGCTTTATAATGAGATTTTTCTTTCATAATAAAAACTGCAGGATATTCCACAGCACTTGTCCAAAACATTTTGTGTGAGACTTGATCTCTCAGGTCCAGGTGGACCTGAAGTCAATCCATTCAACCCTGCCTTGTTGCCCTAATTAAACAAAAAATTACTGCATATGACCAAATTCTTTTGCATACTGTTTGCATGGATGCAAATAAGCTGAAGCAGTGTGGAACTGGAACCTATTTATTGTCCCTGAGGCCACAATTGGGATCAGACCCTCATCAATCCAACCTCATCTATATGATCAGGAGACGAGCAATGCTGTAGAACCTTAACTGCAGCTATAAACCAGCAGTGGAAGCAGGCAGCCTGTCATTCTCTGGAGAGAAGCACTGACAGAAGTTGCATTTTAATATCTGATTTTACATCATTGTTCCTTGTTTAATCAGATCAACACAGATTGAGCTGATCGTACTGGGGAAAAAAAAAAAAAAGAAAAGAAAAAAAAAAGGAAAAAAAGAAGAAGAAATCAACCCAGAACACACATGTTCGTTGAAAAGCAACGGAGCGTTTGGTGGATTATGTAATGTTGCAGTAAGTAACTGCATAGCTTAATTTTATGGTTTCCATGGAAACCATCAAAATGAAAGGTAAAGGAGTTCAGTGTTCTTGGCTCCGAGGAGCAAATCTCTTCGTCAAGACGTGTGTTTGGGGGAGCGGGGATTTTGTCGGTCTCTCCTGGCTTGGGAGGGAAGGAAGCCCTTTGCAAGCTGTGGGGAGAGCTGGTCTGTGAGGGGTGTGTGCCGTTCCTGGCCCCGGCCGAGCTGCACAAGTGCCTCGCACGTGGATAGAGCCACATGAATTTTACATGTGACGCGACCAGCGAGCGAGTCCAGCCGTGCTCACGTGGGCTCTCGGTGTGACAGTGGGCAGCTTGTTTTCCATGGAAACTTTTTGCTAATAGAAAAAGGAAGATAGAGAAGGAAAAAAAAAGAAAAAAAAAAAAAGTGAGAAAACAACAAAGCTGGCAAGGGTCACTGTAGAAGGAGACGTTTCTTGCTATTTCAGTTAGTTTTGGGAAAGACCAGAGCCAGTTCTTCCCTTATCTTTGCTGGGGCTGAGCCCTGTAAATCTCTGCGGTGTTAAAGCAAAGACTCCTTCTGACCTCAGTGAGCTGTGGATCTGAGGCCATATGTCCTTGTATATGATAGTTCAGGAGATGGAGACAGGTTTGAGAATGGCCTTAGGCAGGCCAAAGACGTTAGTCCTCCCGTAGGTTTGTCTTGAAGACAGGGTCGGGGAGACCGGCAGATGGATGGAGAGGCTGTAACACATTGACCCAACCTCTCCAGGCAACACAGCAAGAATAAGGTCCACTTTGTCTCTCCAGAGAGCTATAGGACATGTCCAGAATCTGCCTTACAGCAAGAGCAACAGCTTTACAGCAGGGCAATGGGTAGGTGGAGTCTTCAGAACAATTTTAGATCTATACTTAACTGGCAGTGAAAATGCACCTTCAGCAAATCCATCTCTTCGTTTCTATACTAGCAACAGTATCACACATCCTAAGAAGTATTTGTTACTGTTCTAGCAACCACTGTTAGGAGTATATAAGCATTAAGACACACCCTTGTGCCAAGAAGTTGGCAAACAATTCAAAAGCAAAATGAGTGGAGTAAACCACAAGCAAGAACCATCAGATTTTGTTAATGAGGGAAACGGGTCATTCTTTCTTTCAAGAACCAACTTCTGCTGATTTTTTCCTAGCTGATTGTCCCACACAACTGTACTTTACCTTGACACATCTAAATTTCATGGTGATATTGGGAGTTTACTGATCTGAGATGTCTTGGAAACAGCCATGAAATCATGAGACCCTTAGATTTCATGTGAAAAATATATATCTGGTTTCAGAGTTGCAAAGCAAATCTGTAAAACGTGGCACGAGTGAAACCAAAAAGCAAATAAAGATGGTCTGAAACAGCTCTGGGGCCCCCAACATGAGAAGAGCATGGACCTGTTGGAGCGAGTCCCAGAGGCCATGCAGATGATCACAGGGCTGGAGCATCTCTGTTGTGAGGACAGGCTGAGAGAGTTGGGGTTGTTCAATCTGGAGAAGAGAAGGCTCTGGGGAAACCTTAGAGCAGACCTTAGTACCTGAAGGGTAATCCGGGGAGATCTTAAAGAGACCTCCAGTACCTGAAGGGGCTCCAGGAGAGATGGGGAGGGACTCCTTATCGGGGAGTGGAGCAATAGGACGAGGAGTAATGGTTTTAAAGCGAAAGATGGGAGATTTAGATTCGATATTAGGAAGAAATTCTTTACTGTGAGGGTGGTGAGATACTGGAACATGTTACCCAGAGAAGCTGTGAATGCTCCATCCCTGGGGGTGTTTAAGACCAGGTTGGACGGGGCTTTGAGGAACCAGGTCTAGTGGGAGGTGTCCCTGCCCATGGCAAGGAGGTTGGAACTAGATGATCTTTAAGTCCCTTCCAACTCAAACCATTCTATCATTTCCCTCCTCTTTAAACTCATGTCATTATTTTTTCAGTCTCCTGATTTTTCTTAGCCTGACTCAGTCCCTTCTTTTTTTTTTAGTTGCCTGTTTTGGTCCAACAAGCACTGGCATTGATAACAAATGAGTTGTTATCAAAGTCAGCTGAGTTTGAAATCTGCAGTCGAGCCTCTCCTTCTGTGTCCTTTTAAAAGACTGGGAAATGGGAAAAGCTCGGATATTCCAAATTAAATTAACAAACCCACATCAAAAGGTTTTGCATCTTTAAAACACTGACTGTGAGCAGACTACTTCAAACATGGGGGTGCCTGCAGGACTAAAGCCGGTCGTTGCTCGTAAGCCTGGTCATGATAACTGGGGGAAGCTGGCTGAGGTTTTTTCTGTGACATGGCTCTGGAGCAGGAAATGCTGGTTCAACAAAACCAAAAAAGTTTTGGAATTGGGCATTGCTTCAAGGACGATTTTAAATATACCTTGAGTGTGCTAAAAACCTCAAAAAGAGGGTGGCTTTGTTTTATCAACTCAGCTTGGGTGCCTCAGTTGGAAAGCTTTTCTTTGTAGGGTCCATACAAGTCCTGGGGGAGTCTTTGGAGCATCTTAGCTGGGTTCCTGCTCTGAACACAGAAACAAAGTAAGTTCAGATGGTATCAGTGCTGTCTGTCATGCTTGGTAGTGTGCTGTGCCCCTTTCTGTACTGCCTGTACCCAGCTCCTCTTCGTTATGCGATGCTACAATATTTCCAGCAATAAAGCTCACTCTGTCCCGAAATAAAGTGCTTTTATAGTACTCTTAAACTCACACAAACCATAGGCATGGGTGGGGCTAGGAGGAATTTTGGGGGCCAGCTGCTGAGCTGCTCGGCTGCTGATCTGCTAGGAAGTGACAAATGAGTAAAGTTGATCACAAATGTTTCTAGAATCAAGCCCTAAGGGTTTAATTCCTCACTTCTAATTACCATGTCCCTTCTCACTGTGCATTCAGCTCATTTCTTGCTCTACCATGTCATCAGAGCTGCGAGAAAGCTACAAGTTTAACAAGTTGCTGCGGACCAGCTTAGCCATGACAACTGCCCATGAACTCTTTCTGAAATAACCAAAATCATGAGGCAATTCCACCTACTTTTGCCTAATAGTAGCAGTGCGTACTAGGTCAATTAAGTTACCACGCATTACCTGGCCTCTGGAGCCCTGACCCTACAACTGGAAGACAGACCAGGCTTTGTCTTCCCACACTTTCCTAAAGATTCACCAGCAATGGCCAAAATTTAATCTAAATCCACAGAATCTCTTCCGAGGAGAAACCACATAAGTTGTAAAGGGAGCTTCAGCAGGATTAGGTATCTCTAACAAGGTTCTTGAGCAGATATCTTTCTGTGGTAATTTATGACCAAAACGATTATTGGAGATAATGAAGGAATTCCAAAGGGACTTCTAAGTTTGCTGTATATCAAAACCCATGAGTCCTTCAGGAGGCCCTTTTAGATCTGTATTGCCCTGCAGAGAAGACCAATTCTTTACAGAGAACCACCTCCATAAAAACACTTCTTTGAGTCCCTCTCACTAGTTGAGTTTATTCTAATCTTTTTTTTTTTTTAAAGCAGATGCATTGGAGAAGTAAAACGTATTTCACATCAACAACTGTTCCTTCTTCATAGGCAAGGTCAGCCACATCGCCCTGAATTGCCAAGTGCTGCTCGGCTTCAATGTAAGTGGGGTGGGGAGTTATTTTTATCACCTCATATGTGCGGTTAATCAAACTTCCTCTTCCATTCCTGGTAAAACCAGCAAGTCTTGTGTTGGATGTCTGCAACAAAGCTATTTCTAGGGGTTGGGCACTGACACAAACACATCTGCGTGTCAAAAACAGAAACTGGTCTATTTGCATAGAAGAAAACCAAGTTAATGGAAAAATATGCCTGACAGAAAGCTAATGACTCTCTTTACCCATAGCTTTGGAACCAACCCAAAATGAGCACCCAAAGTGAACCTGCCTGGAGCACAGGACGGGTGTCAGTAAGAGATTGCCACCCAATGGTACTGCTGAGCGTCACCGGCTGGCTTCCAGCAAACCTCTTTGCAAGGCTGAAGCTGTCAACAAATTAAACTAGCAGATGCCAGCGAGGGCCGAGGAGAGCAGAAACATGTAGCTCTTCACACAGTTTATACCTAAGTTGTGCAAGTCTGTCCCAAGAGGGTGTGGATGCAGTATTTTTACATGGGTTCAAAAAAAGGCATTGAGGCAGTTAAGTATAAAGACACCAACTCTGGCTTGTAATACTCTGAGCAGCAAATTTTTGGAGGAGAAGAGTACTTGAGGAGGTTATCTCTATGAAATACTACAAGGGATTCATGCTTGACTACTGGTGGTGACACACCACCGAGTCAGTACAGCCTTTGGGCTGTTTTGAAAAAGTCAGCCATGCATTATCCTACTTCTCTTTAGGAGCAGCTCTGAGATCCTCAAAGAGTGCTCATGTTGTGTATGGACCAACATCTTAAGCAAGATGTGCGCCTCCACTCACTCCCAACCTGAGCTGCACAAGGGTGTGCACCTGGCCACGTGATGGGACCACACCTGGGCTTCTCTCCTTACAAGTGCTTTAGGCCCTTACCCCTAACACCCTGCTCCCTTCCATTCAAAAACCTCCCCTTCAGCAGCAGAGATGGAACTTTCTTCTACTGTCTCTCTGCCTCCACAGTAAATTAAGAGTGTAACAAATACCTAAAGAGATTACTATTTCTTTTGTGTTATGGATATGTCCTTTTGTCTGATGTGATCCCGCGTCTTCCCCCTGCCCAAGGTCCAGGGTAAGTGGACAATTCTTATGGCTGCTAGCTCCTCACCCTTCACATCTGAACCTCCCTACCTCATCAGTTAAGGATGGCATGAGGTTAATGACATTTGAGTAACCCTCAGAGACTTCTGTGAGATGGGTTACAAACACCGAAGAGGTGCCATTTTAGATGGTCTCTCCCAACTCCAAATGCTTTCCGTTCAGTAGGTCCGAAAGAGAGGCCACAGATGGTAATTGTGGAGTTGAGGACATTTGTGCCTCTACCTAGTCTTGTTTCACCCATCAACTTGATTTTATTTTTGGGTGGCATTATTGTCTTCCATGAAAAGTTCACACACGTGATGGATGCTTTGCCAGGGAAAATTAGATCTTATGTTCACACAATCCTCTGTGGAATATGTGTTCCTGTTGTGAAACATTTGCTGCCAGATATTAATGCAGGAGATCTCTTCTGCCAGTGGCATTATTAAACAGTATGGGGAGAATTTTGCATCCAGAATCCACCTTAATATTGACATGTTCATACGAACAGATGTCTCTTGCTTCCCGCACAACGTGTTATCAGATTAGAGATTTTACAGCAGCAGCTTTAATTAGAAGCATATTATTTGTCAGTACAAAAAGCCTCTTTTGGAGGTGTAAATCCCTGCAACACAGGGATCCTGCCTGACCTACCTCCTCCCCAGTGCCATCTACTACAAACAAGAGACTTTTGTCCAAACATTTCACACTTCAGAAATGCATTTACCCTTATTTTCAAGGTGCGACTGGGCACTTGATCCAATCTCAGTTTGCCTGGGATCAGAGAGAAAATAAGTGCATAAGGCAGAGCAACGAATTCAGATCCGTGACCTGTAAGGACTTGTAAGTCCCCTGTTATTGTGTGAAGTCAACACCAGGTGTAGTGCCAACTTATGCTGTAAGGTAGGAAATACTGTATTTTAGATTGGGTAAAAAGTCTTTTTTTTTTTTCCACTGCTCCTGGCTGAATTTTCAGAAGATCACAGCTTTGATATAGGTAGCTCAACATAGTTCATGGCCCCAGCCAAGACTTTCAATGCCACTTTCTCCTGCTCATCAGCACTGTCCTGTTCATGGCCAGTTCTCCTCCTACTCCATGCTGTCAGCGATGTTCAGATCTCCATGGGATTCCTTGTACAGGAAGAAGTCATTGCATGTCAACAACTCTGTAAGAACCATTCTGCAAGCTCTTGTCTATCCCACCAAGGTGGCCTGAGCAGAGCCAGCTTGTTCTTAGGATATAGCTTAGCTACATAAGATATCTCTTGCTGTGATTGTCACAGAATCATAGAATCGTAGAATTGTCTAGGTTGGAAGGGACCTTTAAGATCATCTAGTCCAACCATCAACCGGACTCATAAAAACCATCACTAAACCATATCACTAAGCACTGCAATCACTGCAACTTCATTTCTTCACTGGTAAGTCTCCAAAGCCTGGGGTGTTTTTCTTGGAAATGCTAAGATTTGGTGCTTACATTGGCCGAGTCCTTGGAAGGATGCTGCCTCTTATCCCAAAGTTGTTTATTTGGTTTGTTTCGCTTTTCAATCCAAACTGGTTTTTTACTCTGTGTCTGTAGGGACTCTAGTAGCTCCCTTACAAATGCACTGACACATTGTAAGTAACCTGAGAAGAAAGTTACATTCTCTTAGACTTTCAGAAATGGTTTGTTCTTCTGAATAATATTCACATTTCCAAAATCTCTGCAATTACAAATGAGTTCACAGATGCCATGAAAGCATCGGCTGCTTCAACCTCTTTCTACCTCCTGTTCTTCACACAGAGGATTGGAGGATGTGGGGGCACCAGCATCATTTCCCATCATCCTGAAATGAGAGCAAAACCGTAGTTAGTGCCTAATGGTTTCTCTGCTGGCCAGGTGCTAAGTGTCCTTTGAGAAGTGCTGAATGGCTTCACCTCCCACCAAAGTCAAGGCAAGGTGAAGACGCTCAGCCCCTTTGCTGGATCGGCTCCCTGGTTTCCAAGGCAACCCGTTCTTCAGCAATATTTAATGAGAAGGTGAGGAGATCCACGAGGCCCTTTGAACATGCAGGGGAATGGACAGCTTACAGAAATGACTGTGCTTTTTAGGGGGAAAGGACAGGCGTCTGGACTGAATGGACAATAAATTATTTGACATTTTAATGGGTTAACATGATATTGCAGAAAATGACCTGAATAAAGTGGCTCAATCCCCATGGAAAAAAATAAAATAAAATAAGTATAATGGAAAGAGGAACCATAAAAGGCTGAAATGTGAGTTTATTCAAACTGTCTGAATGGAAGTGAAAAGAGCAAGTTACATCCCTTGTTACAGCCTCTTAACAGCAGTTGGTCTCAAAATGAATTGGAAAAAAAAAATGTATCTGTGATAACCTGACATAGAAAAGCTGGTTGGGTAAGCTCCATAAAACACAGCCTTTATTTCAGTGCCACAAGTAAGAAGGTATTTGCAGGAGATGTTACAGCGCAGGCAACAGGTACTTCTTGTTCTAACCTCAAGCAGTGTCATCTGTTACAGGAAAAGCAGAATTGTTGCTTGTATCCAAAATGTCTCAGATCGTGTCTACGCTCTGCCATGCATTTTTGCACTCTAGAATTTTCCAGGTTTATTGTAACATGACTAGACTAACCTTTTAACAGTAAGAAAGCCCTTGTAAAGATAAAGACCTATCTATCCTGTGTGTGGTACAGGAGACCTAAGCAAATACGGACTTTTGAGTGTACAAAAAATACTGATATTTTAATACTTTTCTCATTGTAATTTATATATAAATAAACCTTTTTCACCTTTTTGATCAGAATAAAATCTGAACCTTTTCAATATAATATTAGAAAACATCTTTATTTAAAGTCAACCTTGACATAAAAGTGTCTCTGTTGTGTCTCAAAATGTTTGAGTAAACTCCGGTAATAACTTATTTGGCAAACTCTTTTGAGGGGAAGATGAAGGGAAGAGAGGCATATTGGTCAAACTAGGGGGAGAAAAAAAGTAATATTTTTTTTTAATTAATTGAAGAGAGATATTTCAAGTCAAAACATTATGTGTGGCTGATGGGGCATTTTTAATGATCTTCCTAATGTTTTTAAAGGAAATATTGGCAATTTCAGACTTGAAAACTATTATTTTACAACTGAAAAGGAAGAACATTTGCTTTCAAAAATGCTGAAATGAAATGTAATGTTCCAACTGGTGCTTGGCTGAAAAGAGGCAAAAAAGGAATTTTTGACAGAAACCTCTTCACTGATTCCACTCAGTCACAAATAATTCCAGCCCTATTATCACCCTCTGCTACCCCAAATTCACCAAAATAGGTTTTGGTGAATGAAATGTCCATCCAGCTTTAAAATAAAAGCAGGATCTTCAGCCTCGTGAGAAAAAGACATGAGAATATTCTAAGGGCAACTATAGACCCACTCTGCTTGGAGCAATGCAGGACCATGTGCCATAGTCATCACCACTAATTTGGAGGGGTGATGATAAATCTGTGCCACCTTGAAGCCAGCTGCAGGCTTATCCAACTATGACTCCCATCTAAGAGCCACAGCCCAGCACAAGTTAAAGCTCTAGGCACTGTCAGGGGAAATAAAGCCTGAAGAGCACAGACAGAGGTGAAGAAACAACTTCTCTGCTGCTTTGGGTGACTCTGGTACCACTTACCTTCAGTGGGATGTCACCTTCTTAACAGTCAGAGAAGGACAGGGACTCTGTATACCTGGAGGCTCATTCGGGCTTTAATGCTCTCTTTCAATTTGTAGGTCAGGCTTTTTCTCCTTGTTTTTAATCTGATATTTCATCTGTTTGTGTGGAAGGGTCCTTGTTAAGAGTTCCAAAGAGAGTGTCGTGCTTTAATGCAGTCATTGTAGGGAGAGAAGTGAGTGAACAATTATCCCTCTTAACACAATGCTGAAGGTCACAATTTTAGCATCTATCAAATGTTTTGGCCTTGTCAGCACTTTTTGCTCATGCACCTTTATGGGTGACTTTAAAACAGTGTCTCCAACCATAAAGTTCTCCCAGTCTTTAATCTTATCGACTGTTTTCTTGAATGTTATAGCCAAGATCACTTGACTAATTCAGCTTACAAAGTACTACTGGGAAAGAGTATTTATGGTAGTCCCAGCAAGGACAACCAAATTAGCTGTAGCAAGCAGCCAGCCTGAAGAAGAAATAAAATGAAAGAGTAAGATAATTTGGAACAAAATGTAGAAGAAGCACAAATCATTTAATAAAGGTTTTCCCTGGAGGAAACTTTCCAAGCAGGTGAACATCAGGACAGCAGAGGGGAATGAAGTCAATTGTGTTTAGACACTATGTGTACATTTTATTTTTTAAAATGATCCTCATTTGTCAAACTTTATGGGCCAGATTCTTTCCTCAGTTTAACTGACATCAGAATTTCACTCATTGAAACAAGATCTTGTCTTTAGTAGACAGGAAAGTAGAGAGAGAGATTTATTTCAAGGAAACTGTGAAACATTCTCCTAAGTGGAACGATAATGTCTAAGAACTGGGAAACAAAAAAGAAGTGTAAACAGGAAGCAGAATGGACTAGCTCTGCTTTATCAAAAAAAGTATAGCAAACAAAACCCAAATATCCGTAATTCTTTAGCAGGGTCCTGCGTTAGATAGCTCTCTTGCACATAGGTTGAGCATTACATGCCTTACATTCCTCTCATTGTATATAGCTTAGTGCTGGGAGAAGGCTGCAAGGATATCTCATCACAGCAAAGGAGCATGAAGGACCATAACTCATGTTTGTGGTACCTGATTCTGCAAAGACAAGTGATGCCAGTGAGGACACCCACACATAGACTATTTGTGTGAAAATCCCATGAGGGCAGATTTCACCGTGTGCCATGCTGAGCTTCCTCCAAAAAGCTGCCTCTATTTGATCACTGCTTAGATGGATGGGAGAAAGTGGTGTTTAGTATCCTTCAAATTGTCATTCTCTTCCAGAGTGTGCTGGCATAAGATTGAGTGAATGGGGCCCTCACTGGTGGTCTGTGACCTGCCCAATTTCACCTGTATCTCATACAATCTGCTCCTACCTCATCTTGATTGTCAAGAAGGCTCTCACTGCAAGATAACCTCTCTTTTGCCTTGGGACCCACATGCCATAGCTAGATCATCCACCTGGACCTCCATCTAGACAAGAGAAATGTCCTAGATCTACAATGCTGTTGAAGGGGTTGTCTCAACCCCTTAGCCAATGACCTATATGTGATGGGAGCATGTCCATACACACATGCACTGGGACAAGAAACACTTGAGAAGTTTACGAGATGGATATACGGATGGACTGTACCCTACAACTCCCACCAGAAGGGTCAGGCCATGGAGAATGCAATCTGTCCTTCTCAGCAGTGATCTGTCCTTGCACAAGTAGAGACATTCAGCAAGGGAGTCTTCATGTCCAAGGAAATGGTTCTACAGAGACAGGAAAAACTGTGAAATACAGACCAGACATGCCAAGGTTTAGTTGTGACTAATTTTTTGCAAATTTGCCCCCTTTCTGGGAAACCAGGAAACAGCTAGTGAGAGTCATGTTCATTTAAGAAGGCTTTGCTGTCCATAAGTCACAAGGCCATTCATGGGAAGGAGTAAACTCCTTAAGCCACCGTTGCTTCTCTTATCTCTTCTTGGAGTTGCGTGGCCAAAGTGGCATCAGAGGTGAGTTTCTGTTTGGTGCAGGGGACAAACTCTCTGATAGAAATCCGTGGAGAAGGGGAGGGCTCTCATAGGGAAGAAATGAAAGCAAACAATGTCACTACAAAGCCAAATCCTCCTGTTATCCTCTTGCCCGTTGCCTTGTTGAACATATTGTGTGTGTGTTTTCTCTTTGAGGCCGATTTTTACTTAATGTCACAAAGATGTGTGGGTTGGAGAGAGCATGAATCCTTTGAACATTTAATTAGTGATGAGGGGGGTACTCTATCCTTCTGCCCACAGAGTCACAACCCACAACTGGGTGTGCCCGCTTCCCCCATACACTTTTGAGGAATAAGGATGCCCTTGAGGCTGTGAAATGAGAGCAAAGCAATCTAGGCAGCCTCAGATCTGAACCCGCACTAAGTTGCTGAGAAACAGCAGTTTAGCTATGCTGATTATTTTTTTTCTTTTTTTTTTTTTTCTTTTTTTTAATTGACAAAGCCCTCCATCCTTTGATCTTTGAAGGGCATGTTTATCCAACATTGTTCTTTGCAGCTATACTGCTTCTGGTTACAAATTGGGAGAGTCATGTTCTGTTTCAATGAAACAATAGGATTTAATTATTAGCAGTCTTCAAAGACAAATGCAGGGCTCACAGTCTTCTCTGATTACAAGGTCAGAGCAGCAGATCAGTAGCTGAGAAGCAACAGAGTTGTACAATCTTGTTTACATTATTCTGGGGGAAAAAAGGGTGCATTTCTTAATTTAAAATTAACTTTTCTTCAAATTTTCTGTGTTTGTAAAATAAAAAAAAAAACAATCAGCATATAAATCAGGACCTTGATTGGATTTCACTTCTTCAACCTTATTCAAGCTTGGTTGTCCTTATGAAATGCATGCATTATGTTTGAATGCTAAATTCAGGAAGAGAGAGGTGTAATTCTCTGGACAGCTATTGTCAGGAGATCAAACAAGGTCATCTAAATGTTCATTCTGGGCTTTAAAGATGGGAAGCAATTATCTGCATCAGTTAAAAACATAAGAAATTCTGCTAAAAGAGGAAGATACTGACATGCTCTATTTGGAAGAGTAGCTTACTATAAAATTATGGTAGGCATGGCATTAACTCACCCGTGTGACATATTGTCTGTTACTGGAGGTTTTAAGAACAGGTAAGGTAAATGGTTTTGAAGAACAGTTTTGGAAGAGACATTGTTTCCTGTAACTGTGTGCGTACAGATTTCTACGGTGAAGCTTGACTCAGGTTCCTCAGCATAAAAAGTTTTTGCATGTCATCATAATCCAAGGAATACCAACTTCCACTGCTAATAATCACAGTTACTAATCAGTCATTTAGGCATACGTGTCACTTCAAGCACAAGTTGTATTCAGTGAGACCATTCCATTAATGCTAAATCATCTTAGCAGTCTCTGGAGAGGTCTATGCCTTTCCTATGCTGTGGTAATAACAGCAGGTGAGATGAGAGAAGCCTTCTTTAGACAATGGCAGAATTTATCGTCCTCACTGCAGAGTCCAGCAAGGACTTTGTCCCCTGGTTCAGAGACCTCATTCTAACCTGATTTTCACCACTGAGTGGCACCCAATGCTACTCTTCAAAGGACAATTGAAGACCAAGACCAGGTCTTCACCAGATACTTGCCTGGATAAAGCTGATGCAGAGCATAACCAAAATGAGTGCAAGAGTCTCATGGGAAAAAATGAGCAGAGTTATGCAAATCACCTCAAAGAAGTGGCATTTAACACAAACTTCACTTTCTGGGACTGGTGTCGCCTAAGGACTGAAGAACAGCAAGCATCAGACAGAAGAAAGTGGTAAAACTTTGGAGCTCATGTGGTCAACTCAAATGCTGATCCTACCAAGCCTGATTTACCATGTATCTATTGATTCAGACACGTACCTTCCCTCTGTGCCTCGATGAAGAGTTCTTAATTTATAACTTTTTTTGGTTTCCAGCTGAGAGAAACAGGAAAATGTAGAATTCGCTGCACATCACAGAGAGAAGTTTTGGGAAGGGGAGGTGAATTGTACTGACACTGAAGACCTCTGAAGTCAGCTAAGATGCCTCCCATGGTGTTTCCTTAGCTTGACTGGAGGCAGCAACAGAAGTCAAGGCACCAAAGTATTTGGGGGAAGGTGCAGAGAGATAAGATCTGATGTGTCTTTCAGTTTTCAGGTTGGTAGCAAAGGTTTTCAGGTTAGCAAAGGATTATTTCTAGGTCATTCCGTTAGGCGTTGGTGCCTAATTTCCACTGAGATTAGCACCTTTTCCCACTTCCTTTTTCATCTTTGGAAATCCTTGGATCTGTTTGAAGATCACATAGTGTCTTATTCTGGGATTAGTCCCACTGACCTGGTAGGTTAGAGGAAATCAGGTTAAAGGAAATCAGGTAATTAAGACCCCAATCCATTGAGGATTCTTTACTCGTTAGCTGCCCAAAGCCTAGTCCAGCAATTAACATTATATTCCCAATACAACTGCTAGAGTAAACCATGCCAGGGATTTTATTTTAACAAACTGAGACTGTTCCTATATTCCTTGCACCCTCAGACACTGCTGTTCTGTTTCAGGAGGTGAACTCCCTAAATCAGAATTCATAGTTTCGGCTGTAATTCTGTGACAAAAGGCAGGATAAAATTTTTAGATAAGCAAAATCCCCAGTCATATTTGTTGCCATGAAATCACAGCTGGACGATGTCTGGGTTTTGCTTGGTCAGGCTTTTTCTTATTGTATGTTTTGTCTTAGTGGACTCCTGTGACATAAAACAGCCTTGTTCCACACAACATCTCTCGTAATCCCAGTCCCCAATGACATTATCGTATTAAAGATTACAGCAACAGGCAGAGTTACTATTTCGTACACTTTCAGTCATTTTCCCACAATTATTTTTGATGCACGTTGTTTGTGCTGAGCTTGTTGTCTGTGTCTGAGGCTATTAAAACTCACAGGGTAAATGATTACTCTTAGTGGATTAGACCAGGATATAGCTCTGTGCTCAACTCCTATCACACATTTACTGACACGACTGGGCAGATGAATCAACTCTGGGATTTTTTCTAGCACTTAGGTTTCTAAATCCCATTAATTTCAGTGCTCAAAAATAATGCAAATTCTGGCTTTGGGGCACAGACCACCCTATCTAGTTTTAAGCACTTACCTGAGGGTGTGATTTCTGAAGTTCTCTCTCTACTGTTGAAGAAAACAACTATTTTCAGAGGGCAGTGCAAACTACCCAAGACCTCAGTGGCTCCTTGGCCTGTAGAGGTGCTCTGTACCCTAGATGTGCACCCTCAGTCTGGGATATAAAGTTAAATGAAAAGAAAATGGGCTTTTGGGTCAGAATTCATCCTACTTAATTTTTGATGTCTGAAATGAGATGTTTGAGAGCGGGTAGCCACCATCAGTTCCCCTTGTAGTCAGTGAGACTGTGGAGGGTCTCATCTCACCTTAGACATCCATCCTGGACTCCTTTTAGGCAGCTGAAGAGCATCCAATCACGGGGCAATTAATACTTTAATTAGGATCAGCCAGAGCAAATTCATAGACAAAACACATTGCTCCACCCAAAAGGCTTCAATCTGAATTGGCATCAGCATGAATGTGCAGAATTTCTTGTGCTGGATAGTGGACAAAGTTGCTGAGAAACCAAAGCCAAAGTGATGAATGGAGCAGGGCTGAGAGCAGGAAGGGGGCAGTGGGTACATTTGCAGGCTAAAGACAATTGCTTTAATTATACCCACTTGATGAAAAAAAAAAAAAAGAGAATCATGGCTGAGAAACACTCTCTTGCAGGTCTTTATTTTCAAAACTAAAGTAATGATTTTCATACTCATTGACAAGCATCATTAGTTGGAATTAGAGGGTATTTCTAACGCACTGCCCTCTTCCCTTACACCCAGTGTACTTTTCATCAGGAAACAAGGGGAACAGACATGTTTGAAATGCCCGTGTCAGCATCTCAATAGGAAGCTTAAAAGTGTAATTTCCCTGGAGAGTGAAAACTACTGCAAAAACTTACACAAGTGATAGCAAACACCCTATGAAACTAAACTAGAGAGAAGAAAGGAATATCCAGAGATAATTTGGTGGGGGGTGTATTTAGCTCAACAGTGGGCAAAAATCCAAGACAACCTTTGTCTTAGTCACAGCAGTGAAATGTGCACTCCGTCTAATTACAGTCACTTTGGGTTTTTTTTTACGGGGTTATTTAGCAGCCATCCGCTCATGATGACGGACAGTTTATGCTATCCCAGCAGCATCTATTTATGCAAGGGTTAGGAAGAGATGCGGTGCCAAACGCTGAGTAAATGTTTGCTGCCCTCCTGTGTACAACCGCAAAAAGACAGATGCAAGGACGCCAGAGCCCTGGGCTTGTTGCTCAAGACTTCCAGCTCCTGGGGGAATGGCTGGCATGGAGTGTCTGTTGTGTATTTACCCCGGGTTTGCGTTGGTGAATCATCCACGAGTTGATCCAGATTTCTGCTAATGGATCTGGGCCCTTGTTCTCCCGCCATCTGCCTGTTGTATCCATCCCTCATCGTGTATGTAGATACCATTTGTTGCTCCATGTGTGTAGTGGGCAAAAGGGCTGCGGGTGGAAGGCTGTTCCTTGGTTGTGCACTGAGGGAGCAGCCACGAGACAGATCGGTTCGGAGCCAGCGCCAGCAGCCTTGGAGTTGGCCAGACAGCCCTGTGTTGTGGCTCGCTCCCTGCATGTAATGCTGGAGGAATGGGTAGTAATTTCCATCAGGAGACTGATAAAGCAAAGAAATTACCCGCCCAAGGAAGTTTTGGGCTCTCCGCCACTGGAAGTGCTTTTTTTAAAAACACCTTAAATTCATATTTTGAGGAAGTGCTTAATGAAGTTCATCCTCCCTTGGGGTAGTAGAGAGTTTAGAGGATCACCAACCCTCAACCTTTTTCCCTGAGATTTGTCTTTGATTTTGCTTGCAACACAATTAAATAAAGACTGAATGCTTTGTTTGTTCATTTCTGACTGTGAGAATTATTGCACCAAATTCCATGCTTACCTAAGCACAAATCAAGGTACAGGGTTAGCATTTCAATGGTGATCATTTGGCATATTCTTCTTAGCACTGCTTGGCAGTAGCAAAGGAACATGACTTCCAACAACACTATGCCAGGGAAAACGCCAAACCTAACCTTATGTACACCTTTTAAACATTATTTAATCTATGCTACGTATTCACTTCCTTCATTTCTTTATCACATTAGTTATTATATTTAAATGTCATTCGCAGTAGCTATGCAAGTTGCTTTTATCAAACCTACAACTGAGCTTCTTTTGTCTATTGTTAAAAATTAACTTCTTACTACACAAAAAGCAATCTCAGAGAAAAATATTGGAGCATGGCAGAGTAAAGTCACTATAAACTTTCCAGGTAATATGTGAAGATTTCTGTATTGATGTACTTGTAACTCAATGCAAGCAAATTTCTTTAGTCTGAATTTTCCTTGCTTACATTCTGACAAAGATGAGGATAAACACAAAAAATGTTGCAGTACAGTATGCAAAACAAATGTCTTCACCCTTTGTACAGAATCAAATTTCTCCATTTTGTTTACCCAACATGTGAGGAATTTGTTTTATCCAAGCCAGCTCTCTTCTGCGTGATTTCAGCTTTGGAAAGTGAGCAGGTTTTGAAGCGTTAGTTCTTGAGGTCCTGTCTGGGGAGCGTGAGACCAAATCTTGTTCTCAGCTGTACCGTCCTCCTTGGCTTCAGCTGAGTGATTTCAATAGGAAATCAAGTCATACAGGTGTAATCAAGAAAAAAAAAGAATAGCCCAGTCCAAGAAGTCAATAGTCCCAAAATTACCTTAACAAGTGGTAAAAAAAAAACTGTCTGGGGGCCTAGGTTTTCCTGCTTGTTCCTCTGTGGTTAGGCTCAATGTAAGTGTTTCATCACAAATGTATCTAAAATGAAAATAAAACTAAACCTGCTTTTTTTTTTTAAAAAAAATTATTTTTTAAGGTCTCCAATCCCTGGGTTAGAGGGCTTTCTTTTTTCAAATAATCAGTTGTATGGCAGAGCTCTGCAAAACACTAAGATCTGGCAGTTTGACCCATCAATTTCCTTAGCCAAAAAGGCACTGTGTGGAACTAGATCAGGACAGAGCAGCATGACGTTACACAACTGTTGTGTAGAGTTAAATAAACAGTTGGGGAATTGAATGCTATTTCTCAGATAGGACGAAGCTATAATGGTTCCGGTTGCTTTTGCTTCGGGGTTTTTTATGAGTTGTTGGATGGAGAACCCAGCTGACAAGGACAAGTTTCCAGCTCGATCACATTTCCTATTCAGCTGCTTTGGCTGGGGGAGTAGTTTACAGGGCTCTGCTGGGGCAGAGTTATGCAGTTGACACTTTCTTGGCTGCATGTCCCTGCAATGAGAAGCAAAAAAGAAAGGAGGACTCCTGTGCCAAGACTATTTGCAATCTTGTCACATTGTACTGGCACCCTTGCAGAGGAGACGCCAAGGATGACAGGGAGGAGATGGGTGAATGGTGGGACTAAGGGAAGGCATGGCAGTGCTTATCTATTTCCTGCTCTGAGATCTCCATGTCCATGCTGGGGGGTGAGGATGAGCTGTGAAAAGCCTGAAGTGTCCCCCCTCTTCCCGCACAACAGTGAAAAGTCAAGCCAGCTCCGCACACTGTCTCCACCACTCAGTCCCTAGCATGTCCCCAGAAGTCAAAATGACATCTCATTGGAGTGGTTCCAGAGGGGGGCCACAAAGATGATCAGAGGGCTGGAGCACCTCTCCTATGAAGACAGGCTGAGAGAGTTGGGATTGTTCAGCTTGGAGAAGAGAAAGCTCCAGGGAGACCTTACAGTAGCCTTCAGTAATTAAAGGGGGACTACAAGAAAGCTGGAGAGGGGCTTTTTACAAAGGGATGTACTAATAGGACAAGGGGTAATGGCTTCAAACTGGAAGAGAGTAGGTTTAGATTAGATATCAGGAAGAAATTTTTCTCTCTGAGGGTGCTGAGGCTCTGGAATGTTGCCCAGAGAAGCTGTGGATGCCCCTTCCCTGGAGGTGTTCAAGACCAGGCTGGATGGGGGTTTGAGCAACCTGGTCTAGTGGGAGGTGTCCCTGCCCATGGCAGAAGGGTTGGAATTAGATACTCTTTCAGGTCTCTTCCAACCTAAAATGTTCTATGATTCTATGATTCATTAGGCTCAGAATGGCCCAGGGATTTCCTCTACCTCAGAAGACCTCTACCTCATGAAAGAGATTTATGGCCCTTGGGGGGCTGGCAAACAATGGGTCAAACAGACAAATCCTAAGTACTCCCTGGAAAGTCTGTGTTCAACACGTAATTACAGGGCTGATGGCTTCAGCCAAACTGAGGTCTCAGCACAACTGACATATCCTTTCTGGGATGGTTTTAGCTCTGGAAGACCAAGCCTAGCCTCTTAGAGGGCTCCTACAATTTGCTGTTACCTCACCTACACTCTCTGGAGCCCTGGTGCCCTCCTGTTCTCAACTTCTCACTTTGTCACTCCACTAGACACCTCACATGGCAGGCCAGGTAGTTGCAAGGGTTACATTGCACCAAGAAGGAGGCCCAGCTTCTGCCCTCTGCCACTGCTTCATGCCCTGTCACGTGGCCTGAAAGCTCTGCTGTGTACCATGTACTGTAGCCTTAGGGACTCGCCATCAATTCCTTGATACATCTCTGGACGCAAGGTGGTCTCACACACTTGTGGATGAAGAAACTGGAGGAATCATTAGCTGCACACTTTTCTGCTTTCAAAATGGTGTTTCTCCCAGTCCACTGTGGCACAAGTCTTAGCTTAGAGGTCCCAATGTCCTTAAATTAGACCTTATTTTTATGTTGTGTAATCCTGCCCATGTTAAAATCCTCTTCCTTCACCTCATCAGAGAAGACTGAGAAAAACATTAACTGCTCTGATGTACAGTAGAACTCTTAAGACAGTTCACCACTGGCTGTAAAACAGCCCTGTGAGCAGTGTCTCTTGGAAAAAATTCAGTCGCAACTGCCAGCTAATGGACTGCCTTCACTACAAGATAAACCCAGCTTGTAGTGTTGTTCTGATGGAGCTTTTGTTTGCAGCATGAACAAAAAAATGATTGTACCACAGGCACACAAACGGTGTAAATTAGTCTTTTTTCCATGGAAGTCAGCAGAACAATGCCCATTGAGAGGCCTTGTGTCCTTAGAGGGCTCATTTGATTTTGAACTTGGAGTTTTCTACAGGTTGCCAGGTTGCAAAAGACATAGAAGGGACAGAGCAAAGACGAGGTATGCTTGAGCTGCTGTCTTCTCCTTATGGCAACCATCCTTCAGAAACTCCTATATCACAACCCTTTGTCTGAATACTCAACTCTATGGTCTCTTTTATGTCACTATATGTCTTGTATGTTGTCACTGCACAAAGGTATGAAAACTAGGGAAAATTGGGATGGGAACAGGGGACACAATTCCTGTGGTCATCCTCGCACAGCCTTAGTGCACATTCAGAGATATGGATACGAGCTTGGCCCTACCATTCCCTTTCTGGCTTACCTTGGGATGCCTACTTCACTCAGTCAGCCAGAGTTTTCCCATGATATGAAATGCTGGGTGAAAAACAATTTCAGCACCCACCCCTCTTAAAAGGGGTGTCAGTTTGAGCAGGAAACATAAACGAGCAGTTAGAGTGGTGGGGATAGCAAAACCTGAACTCAGTCTCAACCACAGGGAGAACTGAAATTGCAACCATGCAAGGTGCAAGCTGTCCAGATGGATTTTCCACTCACGTCTGTATAAAAGAAAAGCATCAGCAAAATTATGTTGGATGTTTCTCTCCACTTCCCTAAGCTATTTACATACACTACTAACCATGCCCGCTCCCTGCCGTGTGAAGTGCCTTCCCCTTGGCTTTGTCTCCAAGGCATCAGTGTTCCCACTCTTCTGTTTGCAGAAGCCCAGTATCTTTGCACACAGACATAAATATCTTTTCAGAAGAATCTGCCTGTTTTGAACTTGGAGCACAACAGAGTGAGGCAAGCCTGAAATTTCCAATTTGCTTTTACGTGCAGCAGTGCTCAAATTGCAATTCTACTTTGAGAAAACTTGTCCTTCTGAAGGAAAACTGTTCTGTGGTTGATGTGCAGACTTGTAGGAAGGAAGAATTAAAGCATCGATTTTCCTCTCTCAAGTACAGAAAAATGTCCATGGGGAGCCTTCCTTGGGAAATAACATCAAGTGAACTCTGGGGAATAAAATGCTGTATTCAATGGGCCAGTACATGCAATGAAAACCAGGGGTTTCATCAAGATATTAGAGTTGGTGACAGAACTTCAGCCCTCTTCTCCATTTGTCAACCAATTCAGGATAATTTTGAATGAGAATGAGGGGAATCGCATGAGGAGTTTATTAAATGGCTCAAAACTGTTGACATGGCTACAGAAATAAAGAGGTTGGTTGGATCTCGGATTAAATTCTATTTCTTTATCTCCTGCCTACTCAGGAAGGAAACATTTGGGTTCTGTTTTGCTCTTTTGGTCACTCTTTGCTAGAGGGACCTTCTTGATATTTTTGGGTGTAGTTTAGTACCCACCACATAAAGGAATTCAAACTTTTTCTTTAAAAACATCTTTCCACCAAGACAAGGACACTCCTTGACTCTGGACTGGTGTGGGGTTTCTCAACATGACAGGTAGGATTTTACCACCTTGGGAGCGATAGAGCAAGGATAAGCCAGGTTGTTCCACTCATAGAAGCAGGAGGAGAAGTAAAAGACAAAAATACAGGCCTAGGATGAGTCCTGAAAAAAAGGGTGGCTTCTCTCACTGCCCCATGTGATGGGCACAATGATTTATGCTGGGGGTGGTCACACTTCAGGAATGGTCATCAGCCCAAAGATTCTTGCTGTGCCTTCAGCAGTGGGCACTTTCCTGCCTCCTTTGCCCTATGTCCCAAACCAGTTCTCTTAACATCTGTCAATTCTGTTTCCCTTTATTTCTGGTAGAGCTGGAAATAGGTGTATGGGACTTTGTCACATCCACTGGGAACATCCTATGGGCTATAGCTGAAGGCTGATGAGATTCTCAGGAGATGGGCCAGTCACATGAAAAAAATTATACACATATGTTTTCTCAGGGTAACTTCTTCCTCTTCTATCTCTGCTCTGGCCTGAATATGAAAAACTCACTGAACAGGAGCCCTAGGGGGGTGATATATTCCACAACTGATGGAAAGCAATGCCAGCATCTTCTCAACAAATGCTTTTTCCTACACATGCAGCTCTTTCTTCTAACAAGCGGTTGCAAATAGGTTTTATTACTCAATGGCTGGCTCAAGTACACATTTAACAGGCTTTAATTCTTCATCAAGATTCAGATTTTCCACCCGGGAAATCTTCCTCCTTTTCACCCTCTCTCTTTTCTTTTCCTTTGTTAAATGCAGGACATGACAGCCTGCAGGGTGATGTCTATTGTTATAAGTTGAAAGATCTAGCACACTCTGAGAGTCTGAGAGCATGAATGAATTATTAACATCCTTCCCCACTGTTCCTGGTAATGTATGCAACACTTGAAAAGGCTTTTCTTTTAGCTTGAAGCAGCACAGATATTAGTGGCTATTCAAAACAGCCTGGCAGATGCTGTGTTAATATTGCTTAGCCAGGACTTGACAGGGGTGAACTTTGCATCGTTCCGGTTGAACAGGAGAAGGGACATAGTCCAGGAACAGAAGCAAAGGCATTACAACAGTAACCAAACAGCTTGTCCCAACAGCCATGGTAATTTGTTTGAGAGGAAGAAGGTGACACTACCCAGTTTTCAACAAGAAAGGCATGGCCAGTGTTATCTAACTTTTGTCAGGTAACCAGGACAGTTAACTTACAATCATAGTCACCTGTAGATCACTCTGTGGTGAAAGGAGTGCTAACTATCTTCTGAAAGTGCTTTAAGTCATTCTTCTATGGTATCTGCCCCTCTTCACTGAGTTTGTGAAGCCCGCTTGTCACAGTCTGTCTTCTCGTCCTCTATAGCACCTTCTTGCATTACTTCCTCAGCTAATGCTCTGCTCCTGTTGTGGTTGTCTTCTGTGATGCCCCTCTGCTGACCATCCCTGCCTGTTGGGATGTTGACCCTATGGAGCCTGACCTGGGAACCTTTTCTCACAGTGAGTGAGACCACCCAACACCATGGGTGAGCTACGCTCAATACACCAAGAGCATCTTCTTGCACAGATGTTGGGACCACAACATGACAATTGCCTCATATATCAAGAAAGGAGGAGCTTGAGGAGGTTATTTTGCCAGGGATGAACACCAGTGTTAAATTATCCCTTGCTGAATAAAATATCATGAGAAAATTTATCCCATGATTTATTTGTTCCTAAACTACTAGGCAAACATGGCATATAGCAGAGTAGCAATCGGGAACCATTAAAGGAATAATTATTCTGGTTAATGAAATCTGATTTCTTACACTTTTGTAACATCAGCCTAACTCCTCCACAGTCACTCCAGCTTTCTTCCAGTCTTCTATAAGCCTCACTTGGCAAAAGTCTCTTGCCCACCCTATGGTACCTTCATTTTCTTTCTGCATCATAATGCCCTTGTTCTGAAATATCTAAACTATCGTCATGTCCACCAGCTATTGTATTGATTTGGGGATGTAATCACAACAGATAATCCAAAGGGCTTGAGTTCTTCTTGCTGTCTCTTGAGTACCTTCTCTGCACCCGACTGTGAACAATTCCAGGGTTCATGGATAACAGCCCAGAGGTTGCTATCCTGGTGTTAAGATTCAGTCCACCATGCTGATGGGTTCAGACGTTAGCAGGGGAGGACTGACAGCAGATCTGTACTCTGACAAGCAGTATGTGCTCTCAACCACATTTCTGTCAGAAATAAACAGCTTAAAGGAGTTGAATTCCTCTAGTTTGTTTCTCTGCGAGAGACACTGTTAGCTGACCTGCTGGACCATAAACTTTCACTCCTCAGACCTTCAACACTTCAGCTAGCTGCCTGGTCAGAAACATTTCTTCTCCCCAGGCTTTCCTTGTACGTAAGAAACATTTCAACAGTTTGTCAAAAGAAGTGGTTGGGAGAAGAGAAGGAAGAATTCACAAGCCAAAAACATCTAAATTTTTTACTGGGCTGTTTTTTGTACTGAAAACCAAATCGAGTCAGCCAGGCTGGGCTCCTGCTCTTGTTTCTCTGCTTTCAAAAGCAGCCACCTCCCACAGACTGGGCAGGACAACCCTCTGATAAAGCAGCCGAGTGTCAACTTCACCTGTGATTTCACCTCGAGTGCTGAGTTTGTTTAAAGATCTTGTGGCAGTGGAAGGAATGTGGTGACAGAGGGAAGCCAAGCAGGAGATATCTAAAAGGTTTCTTAAGCCCACAGCACCATGTGCCATAGTCCTGTCTGCAGCGCTGTGCTCTGACCTCTCCCTCAGGACAACCCTATATGGATCCAGTGCATCAGGTTGCAGACATATAGGTCAGGATGAGTCTTGGTGCCAGACACCGGAGGTCACAGAGGAGGAGAGGTTGCCACAAGACCCATGAAGCTGTCCATGTCTGATGTTTTATGCCTGTGACATGCTTCATAGGTCTGCAATTAGTTCGTGTCTCTCAGCAAAATCAAATGGTGCTCCCCTTCACTCAGTCATGGTCAAGTGGGCAACCCCAACACAGTTATTCTTAAGCAGAGACAAAGTTATTTCTGTCCCCTTCAATGTCCATGAAGGTCCAGCTCCTTTGCACTGAAGGAGAGTAACACTAGGTGTCACTGGCTTCATTATATGGATCAAAGGTGGACAAAGACACTGAACGGGGGATCCTGATAAACCTCACTTTGAGGAACCTTCAGCCAGAGAGTATCTTCTGCACCTTGTGGACATTTGGACTCCTAACCTCACGGTAGTACCTTGTAGATAGCTGTGCCAGTAGAACAGAAGTGTTTCCTCCTCTTCTTAAAGAGGATATAAATAACGCAGGACAATCAGGGCTTTGTTCTTCAAACATATTCATTCTTAATGTTTGCTGAAGTCTCACAAATGGTCCTCCTACATGCCCTGTCTACTTAAAGCGAATTACTCATATGAACACCTTGTTAATCAGTGCCTCACTCAGACAACACAGCGTATCATAAAGCCCTTTGGGGTTTTGCATCACTGAACATTTTGGTATGGTCTTCTTCTGTGGGATCAGATGCAGTGGTTGTGAACGAGCTTACCCAGCTACTGCTGCAGGTCAGGGTAAAGCACTTGGTGAACACTATTGCTTCAAGAGGGATCCTTCAGAGTGCATAAACCTTATCTGCATGTGGCTGTTGTGGGTATGGACTATATGTGATTAAGTAGCATGAACCTGTCTGAGATCAGAGTGAAGGTGTGCTTAATCAAGTTCTTTTTCCAGCAATGGCCAAGAGAAGACATATAGAGAAGAAGAAAACGAAGAACATCCTGACAACTTGCTGCTCTGGGACTTCAGCAGCTACCAGGATGATTTTGCAAGTAAAACCCTTAATGGAGTTTTATTCCCTGAATATGTTCTATCACTTTTTGAGAGCATCTAAGTGTTAGCATCACCTTGTCTTTTGGCAAAGTTTCACATCTGCATTTCAAACCGCTAGAAGAAATATGTCGTCTCTTATTTTTCTCTAAACTAACCAGACACTAATGATGTTTGATGCTCCCCTGGGGTTTAGCATTGGGAAAACTAAATACAAGCAGCAACATGTTCTCCCCTTCTAAGCCACTCATTCATTTACATCAGATGGTCTCTCTGTTACCTCTTTTTCAGACCACTACTGGATGTAATTGTTCACAACAGAGAAACAATTCTACATTTTAGCACTTTGTCACTCTTCCACTTTTTCCAGTCCCAAGATACTGCACTCTCAGGTGGGGAGACAGGATAGCAACATAAATAATATCAGCTGAAGGCCCTGAAAAGATTAATATAGCAGTGTAATGATGTTTTCTGTTATTGTTATATAAGCAAAGACTATATAAAAGAACACAGATAACACTTTTCTTCATCGTGAAGCTTTGTACCAAAATGGGTGAGAGCCAAAAAGATGCCTATCACCTCCATCAAGGACCTTGCAGGAGAGCCATAGTTTGTAGGCAAATGTCTATGGTTGTCCATGGATCTTACTAGTCAGGGAGACAGATGGCTCACTCCTTCCTACAGCGAGAATTCAGGTTGCAGAGAAGTCCTCAGGCCAGTTCAGCTCTGCAGCCTGCCTTCCCTCCCTTCCAAAGCCAGTAAGAAATCTCTTTTTAATTCATTAAAAAAAAAAAATAGAGAAAAGTAAAGACAGCATGCAGAAGAGCAAAGCACTATAAGTTCAGAGGACACATTTCAATACCTAGACAGATACATAGACACAAGACAGTAACGCTGTGACTCTCAGTATTGTGTAAATCCTGAAAGCGTCATATTTTTCAGACAGTCCCGTACAGCATATGGTCCTTTATGTCTGAAACATAAACATTATGCCTTATCAGCTAAAATGGCTTTATTTTCAGAGACGTTAGGGGCAGGATTCATCCTACCTACTATCACCTGTGTAGGTGTTAGTCCCCTTTTCCCCACTTGTGATTAAAGGAAAATGTGGTCATTTTTAAGATGTGATTCATCTGACCTGTTATACACATTTATAATAGTCTGGGTTGAATGTACTCTGTTTCTCTTGAAATAAAAACCTAAATTTGATCAGATGAATCCCACCCTTCATGCCCAACATCCCTATTCATGTTAGCCTCCCAAATGGTGCCTAGAGTCCCAAGAAAAATTAAACCAGGTGAAATTAATCTGGTTTTCTGTTGCTTTAAGGCCTCTAGGCTTTCCAGAAGCACTCAACCTACCCATTCATGTGGATGACTCAGTGATGTCTAGCTTAAAGACAAAGAAGGCAAAGGAACTTGGTCACTGTGTTTTTTTCTTCCAGTAGATATGGTGATGTCTAGCATTCAGGTACCTTTTGTAGGAAAGGTGGGGATTTTTGCTAAATCAGGTGGCAGCAAGAATTTAGAGCACATGTGAACCAAGGCAGAAGAAAGATCTTCCCATTCCTCCAAGCCAAAATCTAAGCAACACTGTAGACAGCTAACTACTGTTCAGTCTACATTCATTTGTTAATAGGCTACACCTTAACCCCAGAAATTCTAGTTTTGGTCCAGATTTTTCCATAAAAGTTACAGGCAGCTCTAATTTAGGCTTAATGGTAAGATTCTTGGATGCTTAATTTAGTTCAACTAGTTCTGCAGCATATGAACAGAAATGACCATCATAACAAGATTCTTGCAAGTCTTTACTCCAGAATCAAGCCGATTCATGGGCAGGTCCTTGCTGTAGGCTCTGTATAACCATACAGTTATAAAAATTCGGGGGAGGTTCAATTTCAGACACTCAAATCTAAGGGCTTGAATCTGGAGCTAAATTCCTCCCAGACTGCAGAGATGTGAAGGTCCATGCACGCGTTATGTAGCTGACATTCCTTTGGTAGATAAGAGGGATATGAGGCACAGCTCAGTTGTGGGACTCACCTGGGCTCCAGCTGCTGATCCAGAAGTGTGAAGGAATCCTAATGCAGAGGCCACAAATATTCTGTATCTCATTACCTGTGTCAGAGTTGAGTCTCTCTTTAGGCTGTGCTGACTGCCTGTGCTAAATCTTCATGGATGATAGTGGATGCTGAGCATCCATCAAACTCGCAGATTGGGACTTGCACTCTAGATCCCTAAAGCTGAACATTTAGGTCTCTTAGAGTACATAAAAGATCTCTGTATTATCACGTTTGTTTTCCAACCCAGGTAGTTGGATCTTATTTCAACAAGATTTCTGTGTGAAGAAAACAGTCTTTCCTGAAGCAAAAAAAGCTTCCTTCCAACACACAGACACCTCCCCTCAATGCTGATGTATGTTTTATATCACGCAGTAAAATTCTCATGTGTCACTGTTTATGCATTAATATGAGGTACAGGATTAGGCTATAAAATGACCATGCTGATTTCGGTTCCTTTTGTCAACAGGGATAAATTGCACCATATGTCAAGTAGCGGTAAAGCCTTGGTGTACAGCATTAATGGAAATATCCTTTAATACCTAGGTACCATGGCCAAGAGAGAATAACCATTTGTTTCTTGATTGTTGTGCATGCTTCTCAACAAGCAACAGCTGGAAATTAGCAGAACTAATAGTGCTCAGATTAATAAATGTTAAAGGAAACCACAGAAACAAAATGCAGACTGAGATTTTAATGGCATTTGCAGCTAATTTTTTTACTGTGGGATATGCAATCCGGAACCAATCCAAGCAGGACTTGACATCAATCCCTCCCTGATGCAGCCTTGGGCTCTTATCTGCTGTCAATATGTACTGCAAGCTAGTTCTGACACAGTACTAGTTAGGAGTGAGGCAGACCCTTTCAGTACAAGGGTTTTTCAACAATTGTGAGCTACAGAGGGAAAAAAACAATGCATTACTCAAAGAAATGGGCAAAATTATCACAAATGTACTATGGAGGGTGATACGATAAGAGAATGTACACCTTAATCAAAACACAGATCTAACATGTGGTCCTGGCCTCAGTGTCACTAATGTTCAGTTATGAAATTGCCTTTTCCCATCTTGTTGAAGCTTCAGTTCCACATCTCAGACTTGTTTCCATTATCTGTTGGCTGTTCAACAGCTATTTAATTTCTTCTTAGAAAACTAGGAATAATGCTGGGAGCCCCAGATGTTAGGGACCACCACCCACTCAGATGAAGATGATAGACTAAAGGGTCAAAAGCTTTGGAGTAAACTGTTACCAGGAAAATCAGTATTTAAGGGGAAAACAAACCATGCATACTGTTAGTAATGAATTGAAGAAAAGCAAAGCTAGTCTGTATTTAAGAAAATTTGAAAATGCCTGGGAAGAACATGTTGTCTTTTTCCCAACCTGAAAAGTCAGTGGCATCAGATTTTGATGGTAGAATTCTGTGACTTGTGAAATGCAGCACATCAGATTTGTGGCACAGCTTTCCCTACAAAGTTCTCCATTTATATGATGATCACTAATATTCCACAGGCTTGTTCATATTGTACTTAAATATATAGTAATACAAGGGGCACAACAAATTTAAACTTCTCACAGACATTTCTTGAAGTATATAGATCCTTAGTTCATGCCATCTACTTTTGCTTCTATTTATATAAGAAAATGTGACTATCCATCAAGGACTTTACCTGTGCTGTCTTGCTGTGATACCTGTTTGCTGCAACGGTGAGTTCATGCAAAAGAGCTGAATAGATTGAGAAAAATCAAAAAAGTTGTCTAAAGAAATAAGCATTACGTAAGACAAAAAAACCAATTTATGCCAATGCTCAGAGTAGTTCCACACTCCACTGTGCTCATCAAGCCTCCTTTTCTTTGGGAACACCATTCAGGGACATTGCAAGTAACACCCTAGGCAAGCCAAAGATGATCTATGTGAGGATAAAAGGAGATCTTATTCACTGAAGAAACTGGAATCTTCTACCCTGATGATCAGAGATGGTCGCTCAGACCACCAGCCACCCCAACTGAGACTTGGAACATCTTCCACAGGTACTTTTGGTCTGAGGCTGGAGCTGCTTTTCCTGTTCATACAATGCACCAGGCAACCCATGTTCACCTCAAATAACAGCTGAAGCTACACAGCCCTGGGGGCCAAACTACTTAAGGTAAATTGATTCCTGATGCTGCTTTCCTCTGCTTTTCTCTCTGTGTCTTTGTAGTGTCTTTTAGAATTCAAATGCTTCCATTTGACATGATCCTTTCATCTTTTAGCGGGTGAGGCCCCGCTATTACAATCCTCTGCATGTTGTATAATTATTATAACAGCTCCCTTCGGGCTCAAGTCATTATAACTGTCATTTGATTAGTTTTTTGTCACTGGGTCTTTTAAAGAATGACTGCACCCTTCACACAGAACATATGTTAATTTATTTCCACAAACATCCAAGTGTCTCTCCTCAGCTTGACAGTGACTTGATCAGATTTTGTGTTTCTTTTGCACATGCTTCCTTCTTCTAACTGATGACCACATGGAAATGATGATCCCATGCCTGATCACAATTTTGTTTATAATTTAGGCTTATCAACAGATACAACTCATGCAATTAACCTACACACCTGAATCAACATGGGTTCTTCAGACATCTGTATAATCATAAGATTGACATTTAGCAATTAACAGTTTCCCTAGAAATTTTTTATTTGGAGGAAAAATAAATTCCTTTTGCTCATTTCTAAGATATCTCGGTGGCCTTTTACAAGATGCTGGTTAAGTTTGCTGTTAACTGCATTAAGACTCTAACTCTTTCAGCTGTCTTCATGGGCTCTGATGGATCCACATCTGGAAAATCTGTAAGCAAAGCACACTCCATTTCTAACGTTACCTTCTAATAAGAATGGTCTTGAAGAGATTAGTATGTTTGAGAAATGCTTTATAGTGGTTAACCTACTACAACCTGACCACAATATCAGTCACTTAAAAGCTGTATAATATTCCTTTATCTGTTTGATCCTATTTGTCAAACTAAGAGGAAAAGTCCATCACAGGTTTTAGGTTGCTCTGAGCTGTTGCCCAAAGTTCAGGGTTGTTCATATTCATGTCTGCCCTTCAGTTACTCCTGTTTGGTAAAGCTCAGAAGAAAATCTCAAGCAGGACCAGACTTAGCATCCTAGATTTCCCAAGAAGCCGCAGAAAGGGTCTGTCTGAGTTGGCTGTGGGGTGCTGGGTTGGAGAAGCACCCATTGCACCCCACATCAGCAGTGCTGTGCTGAGCTGTGCTCTGTACTGCGCACATCGGGGCTGGGCTGAGCCTGGAAATCTGTGCATAGTGACCCTCTTCCTTCCCTATAAACACAAATTATTGACCTGTAGGAAGCGATTTAAAGGTCTGATCCTAAAGCCCAAGCTGTTGTGGTCATTTGATTTTACATAACATTTTCTATTCGAGCAGCTGTTACCAAAGAACAATTTGGATTAGTTGTCTGATAGAAGAAAAATAAAGGTAACAGCACTAAAATCCTCCAACCACCACTGCTCAGTTTTGAAGCCCAAGTCTCATACCATGGTGTTGTGACCACTACAGTTTGGTAGAAAGATGATACAGAACTCAGCAGGTGGTTTGGCCATCTGGTGTCATTTCCACCAAAGGGAAAGAGAAGAACTTGCAAAGCGACTCAGTGAATTTGGAGAGTCTGTAACTGTCCAGTCACCAAAAAGTTGATGTTTCCCTCACAAATGTCCAGAATGTACCTGCTGCTTTGCTGTGTCCTGCACTGCCAGAGCCGACCCCCAACATCACAACTACTCGTATCTCGGGCGCATTTGTTGTTGGCTCCAAAATGTGCAAGCACATTGTGCAAGGAAGGGGGAAAAGCAACAGGGACTTACAAAATGGTCCCTGCTGAATTTTCCAGCCCCCAAAGGGCTTTAGAAAATGGCTCTTTTAACTTTGCTGACCGACGTGGATGAGTGAGGTGACAGCGGGGAGGGTTTTTGTGATCTGTTCGGCTAAAGAACAAAAAATTGTGGCTGCTTCCTGTAAAGGAGGTGTCTGCTGAGGCAAAAACATGACAATACGTGCCCACTTCAAACACTTGTGTGCTCCAACCTGCAGTTTTTGTTTCAGAGACCCAACAGTAAGACTGGGTGGAAATACTTTTTTTAAAAGTGCCAATTTTGTTTTCACTGACATATTTAGGAGCAAACCTTGTCTGCAAAGAGGCATCTCAACCAGATACCATCATTTGCTGTGCAAAGAAAACTTGGAGGATAAGAAGTGTCCTTCCCTTTGTGTCCTGGGTCATGTTGAGCCCTAATAAAGGAACCAAGTACAGGGAATGACATAAAAAAGGCACTAGAAAGCCAAGATGACATGCAAAGCTATACCTGTAGTAGTGAGCTAAGTGGGCCGTGACACTTTGTCTGTCTCCAAACCCATTGCCTGTCTGGCATCTAGGCCAAGAAAGATGCACAAGACAGACCAACCTCTCCTGCGCTAAACCAGAGTGGAGAAGGTGCATTTGGGATGCTGAACAGGTCCACGTAGAGCTGGTAGTTAAGAACCGTGGTGGGAAGGATGTTCTTCCAGTCTATGTGTCAAAATAGTTACAGAGTGAGAATAGCTTGTGCTTCTTCCCCACAATGAAAAGCGATTGTATGCCAGACTCTGCTTATTTATCATCTCAGAGCCAGCACAGGGCGGTTGAATTTGACATGAAAAAAACAAAACAAAACAAAAAAAGACTGAACACTTCTTTTTCTTAAAGGTACAAACAGAAAGTCTGATTTTCAGGGAGTTGCTTTGCTCTTGTCATCTGTCTTTCTTCTCCAGAGCGGCAGGCCATACATCAGGGAGGGTTGATGTTCAGCCCCTGCTCTTCCCTGATCAAGGGAAGACACCTGAACCCCCAAGATGGAAAAGCTTGCATATATCTTTCTGCAGAAGACAAATAGCTGCATTTGGGTGTCACATTTTTCCACCTCAAACCAACCTTCGGTGGGCCCAGCAGATAGAGCTTTGCCGCAAGTTATGATACAGCTCGTGTGACAATTTTTTCTTCTGAGGACTCGAATGCAAACGTTTGACACGTGTCTGGTTTTCTAACCACAGAGACAATATCTTCTTCCTCTGGGCTCCGTGGGGAGGCAGAGGCTGGAGAGTTTCTCACTCTTCCCTCACCTCCCCTGACTCATTCACCCTCAGAGATGCCTGGGCAACAGGAAAATACACTAAAGCAGAAACCTCCTGAGCAGTTAGTCTGTTGTTTCCCAAGCAGTCCTAGCGATGTCATGGGGGGTCTGCAGTTTTCCCAGGTGCAACTGCCCCAAGTCCCAGTGAATCCACAGCTGAGTTCATCCTTGCTGGTTTCCACCTTTCCTCCCATGCCTTCACTCCAGGGAAAGGTAACGCGGTGCGGGGAAGGCTATTGGGGTCTGACGGGTGCTACTGAATCATCAAAAACAGGGTAAAAGAAAAACAATAAAATTGAGTACCCATACATCTGTTCTTTTTTTTTTTTTCACTTGCCACAGGAAACAGGCATCAAAGGGCTGTTCTGAGGCACCCAGAGTGAGAGGTGAAACAGAGCTGCTCTCATAACCAATACACTTTGTGATTCATTACCTTTTGCTTTTCCTAGAAGGAAAATCAGAGATTATAGTCCTTGTTTATACAGAAGCTAAAGAAGAACCAGCCTCATGGAGATCTGGTCAGAGGATTTCAACCATGTGGAAAAGTCTGTGACTCCAAGCTTTCCTCAGACCTGAGGAGATCCAAATATATTGCTCCAGGTGTCCAGGAGAGGCACTGCCCTGTTACAACATCTAACATATGGGAAGAGGGGGAGGATGCTTTCCTGCCCCTGCAGCTGACACTGGACCACAGCACAGCATCCCATCTCAAACTCTTCCATGGAGAGAAGCAAAGCAGCTATCAAAGAAGCCCAGATAATTTATTGTTTGAAAGGACTCAAGCTGTGATGCCCAAATCAACTATGGCAGTATCACACAACCAGATCTTGCATGTGCCTTGCACAGACATCAGATACTTCATTTGACTCTGGGAATCATGGTCTCAAGAGAGACTTTCAGAGTACAAATGAGAGATCACCATCAGAGGAGGAACACTGACTCTCAGACCCAGTCTCGGGTCTCCCCAGACCTTTGCAGCCATCATTCAAGGTGGTGCTGGTTCAGCCTAGTGCTGAATAAGATGAGAAGTGGTGACCAAGGCTGGTGGGGCGGGTTAGCAGAAGACAGAGAGATGGGGTCTACCTGATGAGTGGGAGTGTGCAAGGAAGAGAATGAAAGGAAAAATTGGAATAGCCAGAACTACTCAGCGACTTGGGCAGAATTCAACAAAGAAACTCACCCCCTAAAAAAGAGGAATAAAAATGTTAAGAAACCATATTTCTGCTTTTGCGAAATGAAACACTGGGACTTCAAGCAGCCTATTTCTTCTGAAAAAGTGGAGCTAGCTGTGAACACTAACATACAGGGGGTTAAATACAGGGGAAATAAAAGAAACCACTGAACCTGGAGAGGAACAAAACATTTCAGCCTGACTTAAAGCAACCTCCCCTGGGTTGCTTTGTTGATTTCCAGAGAATGCCCCTCAATGCTTTCCTCCTCTGAAATCATCTCTCACTCCCCTTCTTTATTTATATTTTATTAATTTCTGCTACTGAGCCAAGAAGTTAATGACTTCCCCAGCTCTGGCCACATCTTAACTCAACTTGAGCTCCTTCTCTTTTCTGCTGGAGGGGCAGGAGAGCAGCTGGGGAGTGGAAGCCCTCTTGTACCGGAGCCTTGATTCTCAGAGAGTGAGGATAGGGTAGCAGCCCCCAGCATCACCGGCATGGTGTCCCACTTGCTTGGGTGGAGGGAAGGCTGGGGTTGGTTGTGTTTTTGTACAGAAATAGTGCAGAGCCCTGCTCCTCACTGCTGCACTATGCAGCCGTGCGATGAAGAGATGCTTCAGAGAATCACAGTTACCCCAGGGTGCTTTGGCAAAGCTCATGACTTTGGAAATCAGGTTGTTGTGCAAAAGAGATATGATTTTTCTGTAGCAATCGGAAGGAGTCACAGACAAGACAGCTCTGAAAGGTCTTTGGAAGGTGTTTGTTCAGTAGTGACTTGGAGCTAAGTAATCCAGCAAAGGTCTACCCACTTCAGGTCCTGGTTACAGCTGCACTCCTGGGTCCATCATGCTCATGACAAAACCTCTTGAAACACAGTTCTGCATGTATTCCTTTCCCACACCCATGTGTCCATAACAACAACAGTAGAGTGATAAGAGTTTAAAAAGTCAGCACTAACAGAAAGCAGAACTTTAAATGATGAAAAGTATTCATTAACTATCAAAGTTCAATTAAACAGTTCAGTGAGATTCTGGAGTCACTGGCCTTTCAGATCTCCTGTGCAATAATTGTACTGTTGGTGGTGGTGATGTTGGCAAATGTTAGTATTGCAGGAGACCAATGCACGTAGGTCTTCATGTGGGATACGATGAATATTAAAAGGTTGCTGGTATGCAAAAAGCAACTAGATAAATTGGTGGAAGAAAAAAAATCTATGAAGAGGTATTGAATATAAAGCCACAACTACAGAAAGTCTATGAACAACAAGTCTTGCTCTGACCTACTACTGGTTTGACTTGAGCTCTTGTTTTCATGAACCTTCTTGGAAGTATTTATGCACATCTTATCTGAATTACTGCTGGACGGGTAATACTGGGACTCCATAATGAGTCTGTCCAACTTCCAAAAAGTTTTGCAAAGGTTTGCATCCCATATTGGTTAAATACCACTACAGTGTAACACTGCAGGTGGTTATTCCAGCTGCCATGTCACATCCATGGAGATGTTTGGATATGGCCTAGAGAACAAGGTGATTTACCAACGCACTTATTTTTCACAAGTGTTCACCTAATCTAATATTATTGTTACATAGGATTTATGTAGCCATGTGAGAAGAGACTTAACTGAAAAGTAAAATTACTGAAAAGAAAATTGGTTGTTTTACCTTAAACCAGGATAACTCTTGACATCAAACAGCCATGCACATAAACTCTGTGGTACACTTACATGTGTATGGGATGCTTCTAGGTAGTACTTGGCCACACTGTACACACAACCCAAAACTGCAGGCAGGGATGGAAATACCAGTTGCCACCAGTGTTGATGGCACTGAAAACCCCTTACTACATTCTCAGCTGTGCATGGGGCTTCATGATGGCAAGTTCAGGTGTCACAGTTCTGACTGTGCTCTGAGGGAATTGTCTCCCATTTTTTCCTTAATGCATCATAACCGCATTGTCAAGGGTTAATTCTCAGTCTGCCAATACATTCTCGTTCTGGTTTTTTAGTTCCTGATTACAATCACACTCTGATCTCCTATCAAGGGATCTAGCTTCCCACAAAGCAAGAATTTCTCTTCAATCTTAGATCGGTCATAAAGTCTTCTATGTTTTCAGCTTCTTTTGATAATAGCTGTTTTAAAGCATCACTCTCACACGTCTTGTCTTGATGTGGAGTACAGTACTCCTTCCATTCCTGCTGCACGCTTTCATAGCTGACTTCCTCTGCCTGAGTTGGCTGAAAAACATTAAAAGCATAAAGTGTTTTATAGCGAGCTGCTGGCAGAAATAAAGCAACTTTCTGTTAGCTTCCTTTCTGTGGCACGTTTAACGTAGTGATACAATGTGAAGCAGTGGCTCCCCTCTCTCCCTAGAAGTGCAGCTCATTTAGGGTTTATAACTTGGCTCATCTTCCAAGCAGTGTATTACCACATTGAATTAGTTTAGTTTACTCCTTGTATCATGAAATGTTGATTAATTACTCCCAAGGTATGTGCCAGGGCCCCACTTTCTTCAGGGTCTGGGGTTCAATTATCTGACAGTGTGGAACTGGGGTACTTTCACACGTGAGAATTACTGTGCAGTAGCGTGTTATCGTACATTAGCTGCTCCTGATTAATTGTCTGTGTTTCTATTTTTCAGTTCACGGTAGCTTGTCATAAAAGAGCTTGCCAAATGCAAAGCTCTTTGTTCCCTTTATTTAGGGATAAGCTAACCCAAGCTACCTGAGGTGTCTTGCTCATACCTGGTAGTTTTCAGTAAATGGGATGCGGCTACGTCTCTGTGTTCATCCTAGGACTCAAAGAATATTGCTTCCAGGATAACGGCTCCCATTGTTGGTGAAAAAAATACGTAGAAGTCACTTAGAGCCACTTGATTGGCTTGTTAATGGTTTCTGAAATGGGATTCATGATCTGACTTCTGTTGCTATGTGTAATACACAGGTACATGAGATTGCCACTGGAATAATGTTTAAGCTGCCTCCATCCCTGCCAGCTGATAAATCAAGGCCTGAAAGGCTCTAGAAAGTTTGTAAAGCTGAGGAGAGTTTCATACCTTCAGGCATCTTCCAGTTAGTCAATCCCTGCAGAGTTAATCTTCACAAGGATTCATCTCCAGCACATTGCCCAAGATCAGATAAGCTGCCAGTGTTTTGGGAAGCTTCATTTTTGGGTACTCAGCACAAGAATCTTAATAAAACCTCACTTTCTGGGGATGACACAGCCTTTCATGAAGTCTGTCCCTACCTTGCAGCTTCCACGTGGGCACAAAAATCCTTTTTTGTGCAGCTCTAAAGGCTTTCTGGAAGTCCTGTTCTAAGAGGACTGCTTGGGTTTCCTTCTTCTTGTCCTGAATTTCCGGGATTTGAATTCTGATTCTCCAGACAAGTTCAGCATGAATTGTTTTGACTTCAGGTGAACATGACTCTGACACTTCATGGCCAATCTATTTCCATGTCAATTTAAATACGACCTCAGTGCTGCTCATCATGTCTATTTAATGTTGCTACTTCCTCTCTAGTGCCTGTTTTTCTGAAACAGAAAATCAGCCATGGTATTAAGATCAAAAAGGAGAAACTCTTTCTTATTGTCAGGAGAGAAACTTTATAAAGTTCAGTAATCAAATAAGTAGTTTACATAATGAAAGAGATTTTTCATGCACTGCCTTTTTCCCATTGCCCTGCTGCAAGTGCATATTGTAACCAGTCCTAGGATTTTGAACTCCAGATTAACCGCTCACAGGCTAACAGCAAACTTTTGCTAAGCTAGCCATAATTAAAACTTTTTTTTTGTTTTCTACAACGTCCAAATGTACTGACAGTCTTGTAGCACCTTTTGTTTTCTGTGCCGTTGTTTGGTCTGTGACTCAGATGCATAATTTCCATTAAATGCAACGTGGGCCGAAACCTTACGTAGCCCACTGAAATGCGCTGTGTTTCTCATCTACGGTAATTGCTCTTATTTGTGCTGTACAAAAATATTTACAGAAAAATATAAAGCTAGACTTATAAGGTGGTGTAAGTCTGTGTTCAGGGAAATCATGCAATCACAGTAAAATAGGATGTCAAGGGACCATCTCCTCCATCATCTCTCCCAGGATGGTGTATTGGGTTGACCCTGGCTGGACACCAGCTGCCCACCAAAGCTGTTCTGTCACTCCCTTCCTCATCTGAACACAGGAAAGAAAATATAATTAAAAGTGTGTGGGTGGAGATAAGGACAGGGAATCACTCGGCAGTTATCATCATGGGCAAACCAGACTCAACTTGGAGAAAATTATTTTATTACCAATCCAATCAGAGCGGGGTAATGAGAAATAAAAACTAAATCTTAAAACACCTTCCCCTCACTCCTCCCTTCTTCAACTTCACTCCTGATTTTTCTCTCCCTCCTCCCCACACGTGGCACAGGGGGGACAAGGAATGGGGGTTGTAATCAGTTCATCACATGTTGTCTCTGCCACCCCTTCCTCTTCAGGGGGAGGACTGCTCATGCTCTTCCTCTGCTCCAGCTTGGGGTCTCTCCCACGGAAGGTGGTTCTCCGTGAACTTCTCCAATGTGGGTCCTTCCCACAGGCTGCAGTTCTTCACTAACTGCTCCACTGTGGGTCACTTCCATGGGATGCAGTTTTTTAGCAACAGACTGCTCCAGTGTGGATCCCCTGTGGGGTCACAAGTCCTGCTGGCAAACCTGCTCCAGCATGGTCTTCTCTCTCCACAAGGCCACAGGTCCTGCCAGGAGCCTCCTTCAGGCATCTCCCTGCTCCAGCATGGGGTCCTCCATGGGCTGCTGGTGGATATCTGATCCACTGTGGACCTCCATAGGCTGCAGGGGGACAGCCTGCTTCAGCAGTCTTCACCACGGTCTTTACCATGGACTGCAGGGGAATCTCTGCTCCAGCACCTGAAGCATCTTCTCCCTCTCCTTCCTCACTGACCTTGGTCTCTGCAGAGTTGCTTCTCTCACTCCTCTCTCCTGGTTGCTGTTGCACCATTTTTTCTCCCCTTAGCCAGCAGTAGGTCTGTCTTGGAGTTTGTGGCATTGGCCTTGTCAGACATGGGGGAAGCTTCTAGCAGAAGTCACACCTGTAGCTCCCCTGCTACTAAAACCATGCCATATAAACCCAACACAGGTGGGATCAACCCCACTTATTTCAGTTCTCTATGTACTTTAGCTTAATTCCTCATTAAAATCTCATACAACTTTTTGTACATGTACAAGTATACCTAATTTCTTCTTAAAGCCTCAAGTGATGGAGCCTCTGCAATGCACCTGCAGCAACATGTTCAGAGCTTTTTGGTCCCAATTGATGAGACATTGTCTCCAGCGTCTGCCCTAATTCCCCCTTTTTGCTGTTTAAATCCATTATTTTCAGTCCTGTTCCTATAATTGGAGCCATATCACAGCAAACACCTTTCAGTATTTTAGGGTTATATTTGCCTTTAATGTGGATCATTTTTTGCAAAGGAAGAATATATAATAAGGCACTTTTTCCCCTTAAGTGCCTACTGTCAAAAATGAAAGGAAGGAGAGATAAAGTGATACTCCAAGAATGCCAGAACACCGAAAGGCAGCGAGGCAGTGTACTATACGCTACCCCATATTACTTGTTATTTAATTAATAGCTCCATCCTGCAAACACTTGAACAGTTTTATTCCAGTAAGCTTGTGGACACATAAATATTGACAACATTCATTTATAGAAACATTTTTCTTTCTTCTTAAAGATTATGGCGCATTCATGGGCTCCAGGCCTGATTTATAAGCCCAGACAGCTGAAGTCTGAATTGATCCTCATATTTCTGTATAAGTATGTTGCAAAACAGCCTTCCCTTGAATTATTGCTTTAAAAAAATAAGAAGAATATTCATACATACTCAAAAAACCTACATGAGTAATAAGTTACCAGAATGTGCCACTGTCTGGGTAACTTTAGAGATTGCATCATCAGTTTTGTTTTGGCATGTCATGCTGTCAAACAGCCTTCAAAAATTTCACGTTTGAGATCTGCTTCAAACATAAATTCTCTTTAAGTGGAGCATTTCAGGAGCTTGTCAAAAAAACCCAGGGTCCACTCTGTTCTAGTGAAGTTCTAAAGAATGTATGCATACGTATAGATGCATACATATGCACATACATACATACAGACATATAAATTTTGCCATTTGAAAACCAGATTCTGCTTTAAAAACTGTATTCACTGGTTTTCTCTTCATAATGGAAAAGATGACTCAATCAGGAACCCAGTGCTTGGGCCTGAATCTCTCCTCTCCAACGCTGGCACAAACAGAAGTAACCCAAATGAATTATTTGGAGTTACACCAGCACAAAAGCAAGCAACTGAGAGAAGAATAACCTTCCTCTGTGCATGAAGCTGAAGAGGTTTATTTTAGTTTCATTTATTCCCAGGCTTTTCAGCTGGGAACGCTATTTTTTCTTTTTTCTTTTTAACTTCATATGGTGTAACTTGAGGCTGCTATAAAAACTCCTCCACTCTTTTGAAAGCCAGGCTTCCTTCTTCCTTTGTAGCATCTGTAACCCTTGACTCTCTCACAGAAAATGCGTTCCTCAAAGTTTTCTCACAAGAGTGATTGATTCGAGGTTGGTTTTCAACTTGATGGCATTTTGTGTGACAGGAAATACAAGCAACATTGGCCTAATCTTACCACCTAAGGCATAAAAAAACAAATAAATTAAAGTGAATGATTTGCATTTGCGGAGAGCATTCATGGCTGTTTGCCCATAAGATTAATGTTATGGACTCGTCAGCACCACATCCTGCAGCATCTGGGAGTGCTATCTACATGGCTTTTGCATAAGCCCAGCTCTGCTTTATCCAGCCTGTTGGGATTCAGTGCAGCCCAAGCTGCCAGCAGAGAACCAGAGCTCAGCTCACTCTGAGCACTGTGTCGTTGCGCTGTACATTAGCAGCACCATGAAATGACCACTGTCACCTTCCTCCAGGACACCCCTGCACCATTTAAGGCTTTTCTTATGTGGCTGAGATATGCCTACTGTGTGGACTGTATGCAACACCACTTAAGGGTAACTCAGGGAGGACACAAAGCTTTGCTGTGTACCTGCAAAGTCCTTTCTAACACTCATATTGTCCTAACTTTATTGGCATCATGATGGCTCTATCATAGAATCATAGTATGGTTTGGGTTATAAGTGACCTTAAAGATCATCGAGTTCCAATCCTCCTGCTATGGGCAGGGACACCTCCCACCAGACCAGGTTGCTCAAAGCCCCATCCAGCCTGGCCTTGAACCCCTCCAGGGATGGGGCATCCACAGCTTCCCTGGGCAACCTATGCCAATGACTCACTTCCCTCAGAGTAAAGAATTTCTTCCTAATACCTAATCTAAATCTCCCCTCTTTCAGTTTGAAGCCATTACCCCTCATCTTATCACTACATGCTCTTATAAATAGTCCCTCTCCAGCTTTCTTGTAGGCCCCCTTCAGATACCGGAAGGCAGCTATAAGGTCTCCCCAGAGCCTTCTCTTCTCCGGGAAGAATAACTCCAACTCTCTCAGCCTGTTTTCATGGGAGAGGTGCTCCAACCCTCAGATCATCTTTGTGACCTCCTCTGGACCTGCTCCAACAGGTCCATGTCTTTCTTATGTTGAGGGGCCCAGAGCTGGACAAGNACCCCTCATCTTATCACTACATGCTCTTATAAATAGTCCCTCTCCAGCTTTCTTGTAGGCCCCCTTCAGATACCGGAAGGCAGCTATAAGGTCTCCCCAGAGCCTTCTCTTCTCCGGGAAGAATAACTCCAACTCTCTCAGCCTGTTTTCATGGGAGAGGTGCTCCAACCCTCAGATCATCTTTGTGACCTCCTCTGGACCTGCTCCAACAGGTCCATGTCTTTCTTATGTTGAGGGGCCCAGAGCTGGACAAGGTACTGCAGGTAGGATCTCACCAGAGTGGACTAGAGGGGAAGAATCGCCTCCCTCAACCTGCTGGCCACATTTCTTCTGAAGCAGCCCGCGATACACTGGCTCCAAGTGCATGTTGCTGGCCCACGTTGAGCTTCTTTCAGTTTATCCTCAATTACCCATCACACTCCACCCATGGTCCCCATCAATGTCATCACGTCGACATACACGTACCAGCTGATACTTGATGCAAAAAGAAAGTGGAAACTGGACCTGAAATGAGGTCTGAGCACATCCAGAACTTCAGGTCAGGCTTAACTGTGGACAACCTTAAAAAATCTTTTGGCAGCCCTGTGACACGTATGTCTGGCAGTTGTGAATCCAAGACTTGGTGCTCCTCAGGAGCTCGCTCTTTAGACAAATGTCCAGCCTGAGCATCCAAAGAAGATGGGGAAGCTGGTGGTGGCCAACTGCAGTCCTTCCACCTGATTTCAGTGCAGACATGTTGCAGAGCAGACACAGGAAACAGCTACCCAAGAACAAAACCCAAAATATACACAGATCTTTAGTTTCATTTTAGCACTCCCTAATGGTGTTGATTCTCGTTAAAAGTACAACATTTGAAAGACTGGAAAGAAGCGGCAACTTTTACAAGAGATGGAGATGGCAGGAGCTTACTAGGTTATCCTTTCTGTCACAAGGCAAGATCAGCACTATGCAAGACCTTCTCTGTGAATGTTTGTCTAAGTTATTTTGACAAGACAAATAGATATTGGAGTTCCCATCCCTTTCCCATTAAGCTTTTTCAGAACACCACTAGTCCTAGCATTAAAAAGCTTTTTCAATATCTAAACTAATAATAAAAGATGAAAAGTTCAGTATGATTTCTCAGTCACAAAATCTACAGATGTCTCCCTGTAAATGTTCTCATCAAAGTATCTTTTCTTAAATATTGTTATGTTACTAGGATTATTTCAGCTGCAGTGCAATCTGAAGATCCCAAATGCAGGACAAAACTGAAGCAAGCTGTCAGTTCAAACCGTTAGTCAAAGCTCTCAGTCAAACCACAGTCATCAGCCAAAATGAACCAATCTGATCTTCTTGGTACACCCTACACAGCCAAAGGCAAGGTCAGCACCGGAAGCCACTGGAGATATCTTTCTTAAAAAGCAATGATTCAGAGAGGGATTAGAAAGTGCACCCAAATGTCTAACACAATCAGCCCTTCCTGCAATTTCAGGACAAGATGTCTTGTTCTCAGCAGAAACAGATTAGAGATACACCTCTTTCTTTGCAACTATTGGCTTATTTGAAAGCTGTTGGTATATCCTGCTCTGCTGCTCACTTCTCTTGATCTGAACATCTTCAGTGGCTTCCATCTTTTGCCATGGCCATGTTCCCTACACCCTGATCCTTGTTACCATCCTCTGGCCTCCTCCTCAATAAAACTTGGAGCCCACCTGCCACCCCTTGTGGACAAAGAGAAGATGGCCTCTAGATGGTCCAGATTTTAAATACAGGTTTCCCAGGCTGCACTAGAACAGCAGCTTTTCCCTTCACATGGAGTCTGTGTTCAGTGGGACTTGTCCATTGCATCCAGTCTGGCTGTATTTTAACTGTTCAAGCAACAAACTAAGCTTTGGTTGAAATAATTATTTCCCTAATACTTTGGTTTCCTCTTCAGCTCCTGTTCCCCTGTTTTATTTTGTTTAATTTAACATCTCCGGATTACCCAGAAACTCACAGGAACCCAAGGGGATTGCAGCCGCAGGGATTTATTTGCTGCAGCAGCTCTGGAAGCAGCACAAAGCATCAAGCTGTGTGTTGTGCTGTGTTTCAGATCCTGCCTTCTCTTCCTGCCTGTTGCTCTGTTTCCACCAGATATTCCCATCCCTGGAGCAGAGTTGGCAGAACAAATGGTAACTTTATTCCTCTGCACTGCTGTAAACTATTCTAGCATTCTCTGTAGTGAAAGCCACTGGTCAGCTGTGGGGGAGGGTGGTAAAACCAGTGAGAACTGTTAACTTCAGAAATGTTTATAATTCAGATTCACAGGCCTAAAGTTTGTCAGCATGAGGATGCCACACTCTTATTTTGATGCAGGTAATCTTCTCTTGTATGGTAAGTCCATGAAATCAGGTTAAAAGCAAATGAAAATATATCAGCCTGTCAATGAAAGAAATGCATCTTCCCAGCAATTTGTATTGACAAGACTGTATTAGGTTAATTATTTTCTCTCTTAAAAAAGGAAAAGCAATGTTGGGGAAAGATGTCAAATCTTGTATGGCTCCAGACAGCAGCTGCAACATAGATGAGTTTCTACTTTCAAAAACCTTTCTTCAAAAGACTCTTAAGCTGGGCTTCTATGTCCACAACTCAGTAATTTTTTTTTCCTCCGTAAACCTCCCCATTGCTCTAATAAAAACATTACTTCTCTCTACAAACCTTGTGTTACTCATATCCTCAGGACATCAGGACTACAGAAACACTCCTATTAAAAAGTCAAATGAATAATACATTAAGAAGGATTTCTCTGTAAACATGTCTTTCATGCCTTGTGTTTACTTACTTGTAAAAAAACATGAGAGGGCTTTGCTTTACAGCTCAATAAAGGTGCAGAGAAGGGAGACAAAGACGATAAAAAAGTGTGGAATAGCAACATGAGGAGGAACAACTAAATAACCTTGGACTCATTTCCAGGCTGAAGAGGTGGCTGAGGGAGTACAAGAAAAGTCTATCACACTTCCATCCCTCTCCTAAATAGTTTTCTGCTGTTTGACATCAAACTAACAGGCTGCAAGGAGCATTCCGGTGGCAGCTCTCCTGACTCTGCAGAGGCTGTAAAATGAAAGAGGGACACAGAAAAAGCTCAAGGAGTGGGCTTCTGCTTGCAGGCTTCACATGGAGGGCCAAGTAAGGGCAGTCTACAGCAGAAAACCACCATTTATTCCTTGCCCCATCTGTGGTCCAAAGACTCCCCTTAGATGCTGAAGTTGACTGCCAGTTCCTTCTTCCAAGTCATCTCTATTTCTCAAACATTGTTCTCCTGTCTTTCTGGCCACCTCTGGCTGTGCTAAAACACTTTGGCCATGCAAACACAAGACAGGCCAGTGGACCTATGTGGCTGATTTTTCTTTCAGTCCCAAGCCCAGTGCCATAGGGGGGGCTGAAATCCTGCACCAATGGAAAAAGTCATTATAATAATTAAATCAGTGTTTCATTTCTCAGTATGATCTTATTTTTCCTGGCTTTTCTGGGATTTATTGTCATGTTGCACATGGCTGAGGGAGGTATTTTTGCTGTCTCCCAGCCTTACAGGGCAATACTTCTTCTGGAGTACACCCTTGGTGCCATGTCTCAGCCTTGTTTCACAAAACAATAAGGCTTATGGAGCCATGTCCTCTGTCTGTCCTTTGATTTGGGACAGCTTTGAGAAGATCAGACTGAGGGCTCTGACTATTTCACATTTCATAGAAAGAGGCAGATGGCAGAAAATAGAGACCCATCTTCACCTGCAAAGGCTGTAGTGTAAACACAACCCTTATTAGATATTGAGAATCCATACAGGAGAAACCTCTGTGCTGCTGCTTAGGCCCTGCAAGTGGGTAAAAGAAACCAGTCCTCTGCAAATCTACAGGTAATTCATAGAATGACTTTTTTTCCTCCTTGAAATGTGAATTTGAAAATAACCTACCCCAATGAAACATTCTCCTTCTGTGGGAAAGGGAGAAACTGAGCTCTATGCTCTATGAAGTTGCTTTATGCTGTTGAAGGGAAGACCCTGGATTTCCTGATCTGGGTGCTTTGTCCTCCACATCACACCGCCACGTAACAATTTAAGCTGTAAATTGCCAGCTTTGCTTTCATGGGACAATGCCTGCAGGGGTGGTTACAGAGAAGGAGCTCCAAAAACCCCAAACCCTTTTCGGCAGATCTTGTGCAGTCTGCCAACATCTGGGCAGCCCACAGTTTCCTCAGACTGAAACAATTCCCCCACCAACATCAAATATTCATTTCCTTGAGGGGGAGGGAGAGCAGTTGATGTTTTGGGGAGAGGAGGAAACCAGCATACTTGACTAGAACGTGGGAGGTGGCTAATCATGAAATATCACGGCAGAAATCACCAAAGAAAACCCAAAAGAAGACAGCATGTTGTCTCCACCAGACACAATGAAGAGCATTGTTTGTGTGCCAGAGTATTGGTTAATGAATTTTCTGCCTTCCAGGAGAGTTGTGCTCCAGGATTTCAATTTATACCCGAGAAAACAATCTTATTTCTAACTGCAGGTACAAGATTAGAGAGTGGGAGGAACATATGAACCCAAGCCATATCCTGCATTTTCAATGAGCACCAGACAGCCTTTGAGTGAGGGACCTTTCCATAGACTGTCAACTCTGAAAACTAAAGCTGACAGGGTACTGCATGCTAGAATTAAAAAGAGTGGGGAAACACCTGGAGATGAACATTTCAGTGAAGAACAACAATCATGTTTTAATTGCCTTCTTTATTTCTGCATTTCAGTGTAATGCTCCTAAAACAATCATCAATTAATTGAGTTTTCATGAGACAGAGCCAGGCCTTCTTTCACTTATCTAAACTTAGATGCCTGGGGCCATCTGAGATGCCCAAGGTATCCAAGACATTGAGATTAGCCTGGCTATGTAGGACCTCTTCCTTTCTAGATGTGTGGCTAGAAGCTGAGCATGATAGCATGATAGACAGGCATGTCCAAAATTGCTCTAGACACCTACGAGAGAGCAACTGTCTGGCATCTGTAAAGTCCAGGCACCCTACTACAAGATCAGCTCAATTTTCTGCTGAGAATGTGACATTTAACTGCAATCCAGCAAGTGATAAGGTGAGTAAATGTAAATGCCGAGAAAAGCTAAAGAGTAGTCTGTCACTTCACAGCCAACCCGCTAGTGCCTAAAGTAAAGGATTTTACTAACTTTTAAGCTTCCCTTTAGCAAACATATCATGTCTGAATACAAATTATCACAAAGATCAAGATGTTCAGATCTGAAAATACCTCAAAACAACTGTCTGCTTTAACCTTTGCATATTTTACATATTTTTTTCCTTATAGTCATATTCCACCCACTAAAGGATTTAAGAAGCACTGGAAGGCAATGATTCTATAGAGGGTATTTGTTAGAACATAGTATCTGCTATAAAATATAGCTGGGAATTATTAGAAATTGTCCGGAAATAAATGTTCTTCATTAGACCTATGCTAATTCAGAGGATCATATAATTCAGAAGCAAGAAAGTATATGCAATTAAGATCTGTCTCATAACTAGAAAATGGCCCCAAGCCTAAAAGCTGGAATCTGGACCTAGATTTTACACCTCATGAAGTGTCAAGAGCTCCAGGTTTGGATCTTTCTGAATAAAACATCAGAAACAAATTAGAAATAAGACTAACAGCAGCACAGAGATGTGCCAGGACCCAGGGTCTCTGCTGAGCCCGATGAGCAAGTCAGGTGTGGAGGCACAGGTATCAGATAAACTCCATGATCAGGAGAAGGAGATCATACATCAAGTCTCCAGCAGCTACAAGAATTAAATGCAGGTATACCGTAACCATCCACTGGTTCTTTAGCCGTATAAGTGACATTTCTGTCCCAGCTGTTCAGTGTACCAGCCACTTTTACCAGGGATGGGGTAGTGTATGGTGAGGACAACTAGAGGTGGATGGCCACGTCTTCACAGGATGGATTTATCTGGAAAGTCCCCATGACTTCAAATCCCTCATTTCCTTCCCCCATTAGCATGCTGGCAGAGCAGATGTTCTTATATCACATTGATTTGCATACCTTAGATTTACACCACCCTGCGTCTGTTCACAAGAGATATTTATACCCAAAGGAAACAACACTTCGGNAAAAAAAAAAAAAAAAGGTGAGGCAAACCTGTTGTATGTGATCTTGGCTTGGTATCCATGGAGGATATGGTCCAGATTGGAGCCTACTCTTCAGGAAAGGTGTGGAACAGAAGAGGATGGCAAGAAAGACCTTGGAGGCTAAGAAGCCATCATCTACAAGGAAAAGTAGACTGAATTGAAGCAATTTACCATTAATAAAAGACAAATTCCGTGCAGGCAAGAGGGCTCCCAGTATCTGAGAATTACTAATGGCAAATGAACTACGGAAAATTATAATAGGAGAAACACATAATAATACTTCCTTTGATATTCTCAGCCTCTAGTAAGTTGGATTTCCGGGACTCCCTAAGCTTAAGAGGGTTTACTGGAATTTAATAACCCTTAAGGGATTTTATCCCGTGAGGGATCAATAACTGGCCTTCTCTCTCAGTTGCCTTCAGTACTTTTTCTGTTTTGCTCTTCAGACCTTCCTTAGGCCCCAAGCCAGAAGCCCTCAAAGTCCATGAAGGGACAGCCACTGACTTTGGGAGGTTTTAGCTCACCCAAAATTATTCCATGATGGAAATGAATAAGCAAGGACCTTGACTTTGACAGGCACCACCATCTCATCTGAGACACAACTATCTTCAGCACCAAAGACCTACCTGGATTCCACAGCCCAGATCCGTATGAGTATTTGGGCTCCTAAATCATAGCTACATTAAAAGCAGTAGTAAGATGAAACCTGAACAGTTTCATGTCCAGGGTTCCTCGTGGAGCTGATTCCTCAGTCAGTGCAATGGCTAATTCTGTGTCAGATGGCTAATTCACCACCTCTCCATTCCTTCCAGGTACCTTTCATTACCCCTACATCTAATTATCTAGATCTAAAGAAATGCTAAAATAATTTTTTTCATGAATAATGGGCCCTCTTAAATCTATGTACCATAATAATGGCAATTAATTTGAACAGGCCATTTAAAAGCTATTGTATTGCGCTCAGCACAAACCCAATTGACATGCAAAAGCTTTTTATAACCCGTTACTCTCTGCACTATCAATTATCACCTAATTAAACAACAAAGTTCCTTTGCAATGCCTCAGTTAGACATCATTACTAAACATTTAGCCATCACTTAGTGGATTAATGTGGCTAATTAAACAACTTGCAGTGTGGAGTCAAGATCATGGCATGACACTTGAAATGAGATGGGCAAATCTCTATAAATTGTTTGAAGTCTAAACCTGTTTGGCCTATATTGACAGAAAGGATTACTTGAAAAGTCAATACCTTTGTACTGTTGTGGTTTTTTTCCATCCTGGGGGAATAAAAATAAAAAACTGCCCATAAACTCCGATAACAAACTGCCCTTGGAAATGTTGGCTTTTCCATGCTCAAAGAAGAGATATTTGTGCTAAGTTTGTATAGGCTGGGGGCGTCAGGGTTTAACAACAAGAATTTGATCAAAAATCTACCAATAAATTTTCCGTCGTCCAAATTCTTCAGCTTTACCTATGCACCTACTGGGAGGACCTCACTCCATACCGGAGCTCAACTTCACATATAACAGGGAACACCTTCTGGAACTGTTCATAAGTCACTATATCTAGTAGAAAGAGTTTGGGGATGATGATTTCTTTCCATTAACAGGCTAACCTACTACTGGAAGTGACCAAGCCCAGGTTATTAGTGCTGTGATTGCTTGAATATTTCTAGATCCAGTCTACTTTCAGGAAAATTGTGGGTTTGCAGGTTCAGCCACAGCAGCTGCCAGTTTTCCAGGTTGCGATGCAGCTGCAACTTTCCAGCTGTTGTTCAGCTAACATCTCCCTTGCAGGATCTCTGTTCAGAATTATAAACTTCAGATCAATAGCTACGGAAAGATGTGAAGGTCTGTTTAACCTATAGAGTGAAGATTTTGAGTTGCAAACCCATACTATATGTGAGGCCTCACAGTCCATTTGTGCGTCTCCATTGACACTAGGTGATTAGCTGGACTTGGACACCTGGCAGTCAAATTTTGGAGTGAGAAATTTCTCATAACTCACAGCATGATGGCTCCTAATCTACAATGAGGACCCATCACTAATGAAATCTATATGATCTTTAAAGGAGGAGCCTCACCCAGGAAAAAGCATAGCTTTGCTATTTTCTGTTTACAGCAGCTGAGGGTGTGAAGAAGCTCTTTTAGGTTGTCTGAGATTCCTCTTTGGAGCTGTACTGGAGGCTGTTCACATGTCTCAGTGATCCTAATGACTATGTTGACACTCAAATCCATGACAGCAAAGAGCAAATCCAGGAAGCAGTAAACCTACAACCTTCCTTCTACCCTAGGAAGCAGCAAACCAATAACCTGCTAGTGAAAAAATACCTTAGAAAAACATGATTAGTTGGTACAACAATAAACAGCATGTTAGGTATTTTTGTGTCCTGAGCTATGCCTGACGCTGGTTCAGATTTGTATTCAGATAAGGCGATCACAGTGAAACTGAAACTCCCTACATGATAACTAGTTCTTACTAATGTCAAGGATGTTGCCTGAATTATACTGTATACCGCAGGCATGTCCCATATTATGTTGCTGGATGGCACTCCAGAAATATTCATTAAACATTTGGCTTATACATTCTCCACTAGGAGGCAATCATTAAATCACTTTACATTTGCAAATTAAGACCTTGACTTTGCACCTCATCTGCCCCGCTGGGTTCAGCAGTGGCTGCTCTTTGTGTCACATTGAGCACAGAAGCATTCAAAGCAAAAGTCACACGCACACACATATGAAAATGACTGCAGAATCTTAGAATCATAGAACCCTTCCTTGGGTTGGAAGGGACCTTAAAGATCATTGAGTTCTGACCCCCCTGCCATGGGCAGGGACACCTCCCACTAGACCAGGTTCTTCAAAGCCCTATCCAGCCTGGCCTTGAACACCTCCAGGGATGGGGCATCCACAGCTTCCCTGGGCAACCTGTTCCAGTGTCTCACCACCCTCACAATAAAGAATTTCTTCCTGAAATCTCATCTAAATCTCCCCTCTTTCAGTTTAAAACCGTTAGCCCTCATCTTATCACTACACTCCCTGGTAAAGAGTCCCTCCCCATCTAACCTGTTGGCCCGCTTTAGGTACTGGAAGAGGCTCTAAGGTCTCCCCGGAGCCTTTTCTTCTCCAGGCTGAACAACCCCAGCTCCCTCAGCCTGTCCTCATAGGAGAGCTGCTCCAGAACTCTGATCATCTTTGTGGTTCCTCTGAACCCGCTCCAACAGGTCCATGTCCTTCCTGTGCTGAGGACTCCAGAGCTGGATGCAGTGCTCCAGGTGAGGTCTCACCAGAGCGAAGTAGAGGGGCAGGATCACCTTCCTGGACTTGCTGGCCAAACTTCTTTCGATGCAGCCCAGAATCCCTTTGGTGTTTCTGTGGTCTACAGTTTGATCATCAAACTGCCTTGGAAGACTGATTGACACCTGACTGCATCTCTGGCAGGCTGGATGGAGATATCCTGGTTATTCTTCTCTAGTGTGCTGTGGCCTTCAGTCTGCTCACCGCTCTAGGATGCCACTGCCTGACCCCAGACTAACACAGTCATATGTCACATGAATTAGAATAAAACCTACTCATCTACAAACGAGCGCTTCCTGCCTTCCTTTAAACCTCGCATGTATCGTCACCCTCTGCTTATTATAGTGCCCAGTGCTCAGCCACAAGTGATCGCTTCCCCTTTCTCCCTTTACACTGCAGAGTATTGCACAAACAGAGAAAACCAGTCCCTACACAAACTGAACAAACTGATCACGGGGAGAGAAAGCGCATTATTTGAGCAAGGGAGGACCAGTGCTTGTTACTGCGCTCAGCAGAACAGCCTGACAAAGAACAGGCAAACAGACCTATGCAATATTGAAAGTTGTACCTCAAAGTTTAGGTATAAGAAAGGTCAGATCCAGGCTGCGACTTCTGAGAGGATTGTGTAAGTTAGGCAGTAGTACAACTCCTCTGACACATAGGTGACAGCCCTCTGCTTGGTCAGCTGGAGACCTACTGGCGTCTCTACTGCAAGAAAGCTGGAGAATAAGACGTGATGCTTGGCGACAGGTTGGAGAGGAGCAGCCTCCTCCTCCACGACCCCACAGTCCTCAGCAGAAACAGCAAAAGCAAAATTGCATCAACTCTCTTTAAGTAGTAAGCAAATGGCCGTGCAACATCAGCCTGGGATGGTGCTGCATTCTCAACCCTCTCCCCCTCCTGCTCCACATCTTCCAGATTATCTTCCCAAATTCAGACATGCATTTTGTGAAAGCTCTCCTGCATTGTCTCTAGCTCTGTGCCCACCTCTGCAATTTTTCTCATTCTCCCTTGTGTCCTTAAGTCTTCTTAGCTGAGGGACCGATGGTGACTCAGACACAGGACTGAGGCACTGAAGCAAGGATTGAAGGTTCAAGCGTGAAAGAGTCAGTCTGTCCACTTCCACGCTTCTTTTACAACAGAGAAGGAAAAATGGCTGTACAGGTATGACAGCCTGAAAGAGCTTCCCTGGCTCAGTCATGTCATTGATATTGACATTGGTCTCCCTGAGGGGAGACCTTCTCTTCTCTATAACTCCCTGAAAGGAGGGTGTAGAGAGGCTGTGGCTGGTCTCTTCTCCCAAGTCACAGGCGATACGACGAGAGGAAATGGCCTCAAGTTGCGACAAGGGAGGGTCAGGTCGGATATTAGGAAAAATTTTTACACTGAAAGGGTTATTAAGCCTTGGAATGGGCTGCTCAGGGGCGTGGTTGAGGCACCAACCCTGGAGGTATTTAAAAGACGGGTTGACATAGAGCTTGGTGCCATGGTTTAGTGATGGTTTTTTATCAGTTAGGTTGATGGTGAGACTAGATGATCTTAAAGGTCCTTTCCAATGCAGACAATTCTATGGTTCTATGATTTTATTGCAAAGTCTGTCCCCTCTCTTCCAGTATCTGGACAAGGACTTTGCAAAACCAATAGTGAGATTGGCAAATACAAACACACACATATATAAATACTCACAGAGGCAGATGGGACACAAGACTGTTCTGTTACCGCAGCTCTCCTTTGTCATCTGGGCATCTTTTTTTATATCCCTAAGCTGCTGCCAGCTTCTGTTTGTCCTGCTGTTGCAGAAGACAAAGCCCTCTCCTTGGCCATAGATGTGGACACTTGTGGCAATATCCTGGGGTATCTGGGGGTGTTGTAAATATTGTAGGCTGTTTTGATATCCTATGTAGATGATGCCCTTGCTACAGCCTGCATCTAAACATTTCTGCAGATTACACATGCATGACTAGGCAGTGTTAGGTTTATGGTTGGACTGGATGATCTTAAAGGTCTTTTCCAAGCTAAATAATTCTATGATTCTATGTATGAATATGGATTTGTATGCATTAATACCTTGCCTTTTGTTGTTTGTATGCCTTTAGATTAATGGACAATGTTTTCACTATTCAAAGTTTTCTGCCTTTTAAAAAGCATGTTTTTTCCCCTTAAATTAAGCTTTTACTCTGCAACTTCTGTTGCAGTAAACCCCCCCCACAGACCAGTCCATATAACTTCTGGTTCCAGACATTTCACCACCTTGCTTTCTCCCACAAGCACATTCCTCCTGTCCCCAGCTACTCAGACAAAACAAACCCTTTCACTGGCACTGAAATAATGAAATCATGCAAGTATTTCTATTGATCCAGACTTCTGAAATGATTGGAGGTGTGCCCACTGTGGTTTAAATGAGCACAACCTTCCTCAAGTCAATGAACTTTTTCTGATTTACAAGGAGCTGGCTCTTTGACTTCCTCATCTTGACAAGTTGGATCTGAATTAGACCAGCAGTTCTTCATGAAAGTGAAATTCTGCATGCATTTCAGAAGCCAAAGATATAATTCCTAAAGGGAATATATACTGCCTTATCACAGCTATTATTTAGCATTCATATTTCACTAGCATCTTGATATAGGCCATGGTGAAAAGCTATCATGTTAGAACGTGTCTGGACCTGTAAAAGTGACAATTGCTGTCCCAAAGAACTTGAAGATTCAAATAAAAAGAACTGGGGGAAGAGAGGGACACTACTAGAATAAAATTGCAAAACCAGATGCATAGTTTTCAATGTTAAGTGTACCGACATTACAAAAAGCCAGGGCCTCCTTGACCTTCCAATTGCAATATGGAGCTGATTCCCCATTGCTGAACACACAAAGGCCTTAGAAATAACATGAATTGAGAGTTTGTGCAGTGACTTTTTTAAACGTGCACTGACTTTTAGGGAAAGCCCACAATGAATATTAAACGAGTCCCTGCATTTGCTAGGGTAGGTGGGTAGGACCTGACACTCCTGTCTCGGTTATGTGCGGTGACCTTTTAAAATCATTTTTGTCACTGCACGATTCCTCTGGTTCTTCAACCATATTCGTTCTGGGACTTCAAGAGAATTAAGTCTCTTCTGCTGCTAATAAATGCAGCCCTGGAATCCCTCACCTGGAAAAGGACTTTTTACTAATGCTCCTGTGCATGGAAGAGTGCTCAGAAATTATGGGAGCATTTGAGTACAAACCAGAGGCACAAATGAAAAGAATTGCTAGTTTCAACTATTACTTCTGAGGCCTTTTGTGTTGTAGCACCTTGATGCCTTACACAACACCCGGATTAAGTCCAAATCTGCAAGGCTGTACTGAAAGATAAAACACAAAGCCTACTTATTGCTGAAGTCCCACTTAAGCCTTCGGAACGGACTTCACATACAACTAGAGCACTGCGCTTGCCTCCTGCAAGTGGGGGACCTTCTATGATTTAATTTCAGGATATGTTTGAGCTTTTTATCATATAACCTGAAGGAAAGAACAGGATAAACCACTTTGGATCAGAGAGCAGAAAAGTTATTGTAGTTTTGCCTTCCTCTCCATCTTTTGTTTTTCTTCTCTTTAGCAGGCACTACCGAGCAGGCTTCCAGCCATCTCGTCCTTTCTGAGAGCTCTCTCTAAGAATCAAATGAAGCCAGAGGTAAAAAATTACTCATACACAGTCGTGTTTATTGTTGTCTGGAAAGGAAAGTGTTCAAACCAAATCCGCCAGAGACAAAATAGCCTAAACTGCTACTATGATGACCTACTTTTAATAATAAGCGAATGCTCCAGAGCTGGGTGGGTGGGGTAGATGTGTGAGACCCTTACAGTATGGCTAGGAGACATCCTACAGGAAAGGATGCTCTGGGGTCTTTTCACCCTTCAAATCCTGACCTTCTCTAAACAGAGATGTGACTAGATCACCAAGTAGGACCATGGCTTTCATCTGTTTATCAACACACGACAAGAGCATGGAAGACAGAGCAGCCCAGGCTTTATTGCATGCCAGGGGTCCAGAGGATTAGGTTGGCTCAAAGTTGCGTTTTTGCTGCTGAAGTGGGAGGACAATCCACGAAGACTGTGATCTAATGCACAGATATTGACTTCTTGATACGATCAATCAGCGCTTCCTCCCCCACGTCTGTACTGTCACAGAGCAGCTCCTTGAAATAGCTACAAGAGCTTGTTTCAAATGAGCTCAGGTATTTCCGCACTGTACTGCAAGGCAGGCAGCAGCACCGGCATCCCCAAAACCAACCCAAGTGAGGCAACATCCTCTGTGTTCGTTCACACCTACCCGAAGCAAGTGTCCTCGCTGCGTGTTGCCCCGAATCAACACCATGCCGTACGGGTGCTCTTCCTGCACCTCCATCACAGCCCTCTCATCTTCCCACACTTCATGGTTTAGACAGCATACTGAAGGTCACCTACAGCACCAATCTGTTCTTAATTTCTTTCTCTTTTTTCTCCTCTGGTCTTGGAACTCATGGCTGTGGCTTGGCTATGTGCTCACGGTTCATTATTACTTTCCAAGGAATGACTGAAGGCCACCCCATCGAGTCCTCAGAAGCATAACTCTCTGCTTTGCGTGATCCTCATGTTCACTGTGGTCAAGGAGTCTGGTAGCGTAGAGGGAAGCACCAAAAACTCCACACAGAATCACACAATGATAGATGAACTCCAGAGGTCCCTTCCAACCCCATATCATTCTGTGATTCTGTGTGGAGTTTTTGGTGCTTCCCTCTACGCTACCAGACTCCTTGACCACAGTGAACATGAGGATCCCACGTAGCAGAGAGTTACGTTTCTGAGGACTCAATGGGGTGGCCTTTAGTCATTCCTCGGAAAGTAATAACTAACAGTGAGCACATAGAAAGCCACAGCCATGAGGTGTTTGAGGATCTCCCTTTTATTTCTTCTTCATTTAAATCCCATTTCTGCTCTTGCTAGCAGCGCTGCAGACACTTGGGCACCTAAGTGGGTTATGAACCATTGGCCATGGCCAGTGAGCGAGAAGTTCATAGCTTACCTTCCTAACGCTGCAATTGCTTAGGACATTGCTCCCAAGTTCCTCTTTCTGATCCTAGCTGAGCTTTCTGTAGCATCTGCCCCTGAAGACCAGCTCTCCTGGCCACCAAGTTTAACACCTTTTAATCTTGTTTTCTTCCCTGCTACTGAAAATTGAGTCAAGCATGTCTCTTGCTGGGTGTCCCAAAGCTGAGGTCACTGATGGAAAAAGTATCCTGGACAGCCAGCATCCTCTAGTGAACAGAGGCTACCATGGAAAGTCATCATTTTGAGATTTTTGTGGCCATAGTAGAAAGAATGTGACAGTGGTTCCCTTAACAGAGCCTGATATGTTTCCATTAGCCAACACTGATGGTAAATATACTCACATCAGACATTTTCATAGCACTGACAAGAAAAAACTTTGACCTTTCACCTTAACCACTAAAAGAGAGAAAGCCAGCAAACCCACTCCTCACCCAAAATATTCACCACAAGGAGGTCAGGTCTGAAATGTTACCGTCAGCAGCCTCTCTTCACCCCAACTTACGTTAACTCTGCAGCAAAGGCAGATTTCTGGGAAATCTAGAAGGAGCGTGAACACCACAGCACTCAACTGAATAATTGATTATTAGCAAAATTTCACTGGGAAACACCACTGTCTGCTAGTGTTCTTGTTTCTTTTGAATGGGCCAATTCAAAAGAATTAGCAGGCGAGCTAACGTAGGAAACACAACAAGAATTCAGAGAAATAAAAGTAAGACCTTCACAGGTCATCTTTGGCTCACACCTGCTCATGGGTAGGTTATAGAGGAGAGGTAAAAGTTACAAAGGGCTGTTTTTTGGCTGGCTGCTCCCAGCTACGAGATGGCACTGGTGCAAACCAAGCACAGGGGGTAGATCAGTGCTCATTTTGTAGCACCAGGAAGGTGACAGTGTGGCCTCAGCAGACGGTGGAGTCGCGGGATGGCATCGGAGTGAGGGGCTGATCAGCATCCCCAGTTTGGATTGGGAGGGAGGCAGAGTGCGCTGAGTCAGGGTTTAGTAAGTTCAGCCCACCACCTCTTTCCAGCTACGTCTCAGTTTCACAGCCCCATTTGCTAAACCACTGATGACTTCTCTGAAAGCCTTTCTTGGAAAAAACCCTACTGAGATTGTGAAGACCACTAATGAGCATCTGCGTATGCATTTTGGTGAGTCTGCTTGGTGCTTACATCTCTACCAGTTGCTATGTGCACATCTACTAGGTACCCCAGCTTCTGGAGTCTTTCCCAGACTAAATCAGCTCTTCCTTTGGCTAATTCTTCACCGCCTGGAGCTGCTTCTGGCATTAATTCATGCTATGCCTCAGGAAAGACTCTCCAATGGGACAAGACTCCATCTTCTCTCCTGCCAGGCCTGACCTATCAGTTCTCACCACATGCCTTTCAGACAGGTCCAGGTGCAAAGGACACCTTGAAACAAGATGCCTGGGGACTCATAGCATGGGGATGTGTGACTGGTTATCCGAGAGCTAGACATTGCATTGCCCTTCTGTGTCCCTAAGCTTCAGTCCCCTGTCTATAAGAGAGGGAAAGCTGTTCCTTTATAGGGCACAATAAATATAAATACATTAAAAACTATGAGGTGCAAATATACTGAATGGGAGACACTTTGATCGTGCCTTAGACGACTTTAGACAGCTTCTCAACTCCTCACAGGATTCATCTAAGATCCAAATTTGTAGTAAAAACATGGTGTCTTAACGCTCTTTCTGACAAACTATTTTATTTGAAAAATAGGAATCTGTGACTGTCTGTCTGCTGAAACTGCACAGATAATAAATAAAAATTTAAGAAGTCTGGATTCCTGGGAGGACGGTTCAAACCCCTTATGAGTGCATGATGACTAGATCAAATGCAAGAACCCATACTAGCTGGGCTGCTGGAGCCCATAAATTTGAAGAAGGTGGCTATGTCTCCAAGGAGATCATTGAATCATAGAATGGTTTGGGTTGGAAGGGACCTTAAATATCATTGAGTTCTAACTTCTCTGCCATGGCCAGGGACATCTTCCACTAGACCAGGTTACTCAAAGCCTCATCCAACCTGGCCTTGAACACCTCCGGGGACGGAGAATCCACAACTTGCTCTGGGCAGCCTGTTCCAGTGCCTCACCACCCTCATAGTGAAAAAAATTCTTCCTGATATCTTCCAGTCTTGAGATCATCTGCCCGACCCCAGCAAGCATCATAAACATCTTCTAGCCGTGATGCTTATTTCAGACTTCAGTTATGCTGCAGCTTAAATCTCGGTATAGACATCAGTCATGGGAGGACACCATGGTGTGAGTTGTCAGCAGCAAAGCTCAAAACCCAGACATCCAGATCTAAAACTGAAAAACTGTCTCATGTTCAAAATAAAAAGCCCTGTATTGTTAGCACAATTGTTATTGTTAACGGCAGCAGAAGATTGATCAGCTTCCCAGTCATCTTGTCTTTAGAGTTCCCTCTAGAGGGGTGAAAATTTCAGTGTTGAATAGCAATGCCAATTGTTATAAAGATAAGTGTGATCACACTTGAAATCCTGCTGATCTCTTAACCTCTGTGACCTTCCTGGGCAATGACTTCTGCTAATCCCAACTGAACTTAAACTAAAGTTCTTTTAACTGGGAAGACAGTAAATCCAGAGGGCATGTAAATACATTACAGAAAGAGTCCAATGCCATTTGGTTGCCCAAAGAGGCTGTGGAGTCTCCATCCTTGGAGATATTCAAAAGCTGTTTGGACATGGTCCTGGGCTACCAGCTCTATATGGCCTTGCTTGAGCAAAGAAATTGGACAAAATTACCTCTAGCAGTCCCTTCCAGCCTCAACCATTCTGTGACTCTGTGATTTCAAAGATGACTACTGTTGGGTTTGCTTCAGATTTCTCTGTGGAATTAATTAGTGCTATCAAAGGAACTAGGAATGGCAGAATATGTGTGCCAGCAGTCCTGCAACCCCCCAAACCGGGCAGTTTGTCTCCAAGGGTGGTCAACAACATAGCAACGGGCCAAGCTTGGAGTAGGCTTTCAATGATACCCATTTCATTGTGCAGAAGCCAGTGAAGAGGTATTTCTTTCACACAAGCAACGAGGAACTGTTATTGAGGAAAGTAGAGGAGATATTAATCACAAACGAGTTTGTATTTTTCTAGTAGTTCCAAAGCACCACACCTCTCACGCAGCATCAACTAGAACTTGTGGTCACACACAATGAACCTTTTGGCTATGGAGTTGACTCGGGGAGGTTTCCACCTGCTCCCACCCCTCCACCACCCACCCCACCTCTTGTCCACCACCGCTGTGCTCACTCAGTGCTTCACATGGCCATGCCCTGTGAAAACGATGCCTGTTACAGGCAAAGGGCAACCCTTCTTTTTTTCTTTTCAGTTTTGCTTTGCTTGTTTTTCTTAAATCCAGCCCATTTTGCTGCTCTGGCTGAGAGCGTGGGGAGGCGATCAATTGAGTCAGCAAAGTGAGGAAGCCATAACCCGGGGTGGGGAGGCAGGACACACGCAGGACGGAGACAGACAGTGGGAACAAGTAGGTGAGGGCAGGCTCCCTTAACCTGTGCCTGAAAATGCATCTTATGTGTCTACTTAAATTGATTATTTTGAATGCCACCAGCTGATGGCTGCTGGCAAACCATAGTATCAAGCCCAAAATGACTGAATAGGGACTGAGAAAAAGCTTTGAACCTTTACAAAATCACAGCTGAGCAAACCTTATGGACTGGGAACACATTTTGCGTCATATGTTCAGTTGGTCCTTGCTATGAGACGAACAACTCTTGGAGGGAACTGCAACAACACCAGTGATAAGACCATGCTGGTTGATTTATTTCTCTTTAGAGCTTGAAAGGGAAAATATGTATCTCCAGTCAAGGAGTTCCAAGGAAGTAAAATCAGACTGGACTCCATAGAAAGATTCTCCCATGATTACTCAAGCTTTTCTGATGAAGCCTGGGGGATATGCACTGTCACAGAGTATTTTGCAAGTAGTTTTGTTTGATTACTGCATTTCCTGTCCTTTTCTGCGGAGGATGGGGACCTCCCAAGCTGGAAGTGTGTGACAGATGGGCAGACAGACCTCTCTTGGGAATGGGTGGTTTGGGGAGTGTCAGACCCACCGTAGAGCAGAAGGGATGAAGTGACCTCTAAGGTCCTTTCAAAGGCCCTTTTTTATGCTAGAAGAGACTGAAATGAAAACCTCGTGTTACATGCAGTGCACATTTTGAGCAGAAATAGAAACTTTTAGGGAGGAAAAGAAAAAAAAAAAAAGAAAAAAAGCCCAGTTTTAGTGTTACTTTAACATTGAAAATGACCTAACCTGCAATATTTTCTTCTTTGTTTTTCAAATGCATTGACTCATTAACTGAGTTTCAATTAATTCAAAGCAAAGAGGAATATTTTGCCTCCTTTTACAGAAGTTATTAAATGTGTTGCCTTGTTATTTTCCCCCCACACCTCCTTTACATTAACAATAAATAGCAAGTAATCATTCTTAAAACCCAAACAACAAAGACAAAATATGCTGAGAATGAAACTCTTCAGAAAGGCCCATTGCCCAGGCAAAATGCTCAATCAGTTTGATTTTGTTGTTTTGTGTGTTTTTTTTTTCTTACTGAAAATGTGGGTGGTTTTCAAATACAGGAAAGAAAACATGATGGCTTGTGGTGATATTTTCCACCAGAAAGATGCAGCTTTAAGGACTTTTGGTTTCCTGTGGTAGTTTGGGAGCTAAGTGGCCCAAAACATTGGTTTGTGTGTGTTATCCAGAAGCTAATCCTGAGCCTAAATATCTGCAGGACTGCAACTTTTCGTATAGGTGAAGTGACCCTCATGTAACTGGCTGTCGTGTCATACTCTGTGCCCCAGGTGGGATCTGGTGTACGTAGGGGGGACAATGGGGTCAGCAAATGGGGGACAGACTATGGGGCTGCATCACAGCTGGGGGTACACTATGTCCAAAGCTTGCACTCATCCAGTCCGTTCAGGTGGAGATGATGGTCCCCCAACCATCACATTCCTGCCCAAATTGTAACAATAGCATCAGCAACCAGTGGAGCTGAAAACTTAACCTTGGGATGGAAATACTGTGTCCAGCTTCGGAGTCCTCAGCACAAGAAGGACATGGACCTGTTGGAGTGGGTCCAGAGGAGGACCACAAAGATGATCAGAGGGCTGGAGCAGCTCTCCTATGAGGACAGGCTGAAGACAGTTGGGATTGTTCAGCCTGGAGAAGAGGAGGCTCCAGGGAGACATTATAGTGGCCTTCCAGTATCTGAAGGAGGCGTACAAGAGATTTAGATAATATGTGAGGAAGAAATTCTTTACTGTGAGGGTGGTGAGACACTGGAACAGGTTGCCCAGAGAAGCTGTGTCTGCCCCATCCATGGAGATATTAAAGACCAGGTTGGATGGGGCTTTGAGCAACCTGGTCTAGTGGGAGGTGTCCCTGGCCATGGCAGGGGGTTGGAACTAGATGATCTTTAAGGTCCCCTCCAACCTAAACCATTCTATGATTCTCTGAAATATATGGGGTTTTAATTATCTGCAGCTCACCTTCACTTGAGGTGAAAGAATGTCTTCTGTGTGCTTGTAGTATCACCACCACACCTCGTGCCTCCCCAGTATAACGCACTCTGATGCAGACAGGAAGGATGGGTATGTAAGTTCATGGTGTGCGAGCAATTAAAATGCTCTGCAATTAAAAATCATCTGCATCATGAAATGACTTTTTCGCTCCTGTTGGTAACAGGAATAGGTATTATACTTAGCTCAAAGTGTTCCAGAAAATAGAAGAGAACAACACAGAAGGTACCTGGACATGGCTTCATGTCTTCTATGGTTACCTCAGTGGTGTGAAGGGCATCTGTAGGTTCCCCTCCTATACCTGTAATCATATTTGTTTGACTGTTAACAGCAGCAAAGACCACTAGTCTCACAAGGCTGGTGTGCTCCTGCAGGATTTCTCATGGTCTTCAAAACGCTTTGTCCCTCAAATTTCTGGGGTTTCCTTTCCATCTTGTTGCTCCTCTCCCAGGTTTCTAGGCCATTTTCCCCCTCCAGATACCAGAACCCCAAGCATTACGCCTAATTTTACGGCACAGGAAGAAGCCATAGGACTGTTGGAGCTGAGAAGGTCTCCCAGGGAGACCTTATAGTGGCCTTCCAGTATCCAGAAAGGATATATTCCAGGAAATATCCCGGGCCGAACCCACCTCTGGCACCTGCAAGCTCTGGAAGGGGTGCACAGAACAGGTACCACATGGCCCTCCTTCATACAATAACCCCATCTGAAGTTGGGCCTGCCTGGAAGAGAGATGTTTCAAATGCTCATGGCCAAGAATGTAACACAATGGGACAAGAAAGACATTGAGGTGCTGGAGCGTGTCCAGAGCTGGTGGAGGGGTCTGGAGCACAAGTCTTGTGAGGAGAGGCTGAGGGAGCTGGGGGTGTTCAGCCTGGAGAAAAGGAGGCTGAGGGGAGACCTTATTGCTTTCTGCAACTCCCTGAAAGGAGGGTGTAGCCAGGGGGGGGCAGTCTCTTCTCCCAAGGAACAGGTGATGGGACAAGAGGAAATGGCCTCAAGCTGCACCAGGGGAGGTTTAGGATCAATATTAGGAAAAATTTCTTCACTGAAAGGGTTAGGAAGCCCTGGAACAGGCTTCCCAGGGAGGTGGTGGAGTCACCATCCCTGCCAGTATTTAAAAGACGAGTAGATGTGGTGCTGAGGGACATGGTTTAGTGATGGGTTTTGTCAGTGTTAGGTTGATGGTTGGACTTGATGATGTTAAAGGTCTCTTCCCACCCAGGCGATTATATGATTCTAAGATGAACGAGCAAAGACTTCCCTGTTACTTCTCCTCTGCACCCCTCAGCAACACCCCCATGTCTCCAACCACAACAACAAGGCTCTGCAGCTTGAAAAAAATAGACAAAAAACAAACAAACAAACCAACCCCCAAAAAACAGCTTGTCCTAATTATTTCATTCATTTTGGTGAACATTTGTTTATGGCCACGATTGCCCTGCCAGGAAAACGGGGTGTTCTGTGTGCTCGGCCCCAAAGCTAGGTCCCTCGCAGGATGGGACACAAAGCTGGCCCCCCAGCCAGCATCAGCCCCCAGGGACTGGGACCTATTTTTTGGGGGGTGGGAGGGGGTAAACACGGGAGGAGGGGTCCCGGGGGCGGAGATGGGAAGGCGGGGTGTCGCCAAGGAGGAGGAGGAGGAGGAGGAGAAGGAGGAGAAGGAGGAAGAAGAGGCGGCGGCGAGGGCAGCCCCGTCGGGGCGGGGGCGGTTGCGGCGGGCAGCGCAGCGCTGCCCTGCGCCGGGACTGCGCGGGCGGAGCCGAGGTTGCGCGGGGCTCGTAGACGCGCCGAAGCCGAGCTGAGCCACGCCGGGCTAATCCCAGCCCAGCCGAGCTGGCCAAGTTGCTCGACTAGCAGGTACA